>JASAND010015519.1:0-17748 GCA_030248195.1 Trissonchulus latispiculum
GAGCCTCGTTGTAGGACAGGCTCATATGTTAAGCCGTTGCAACTTGTTTTCCTTAATTTACAACCTCAACGCCACTCATATGCATTTTACAGGCTAGTTTCCGTGTTTGTACAACCTGCCTGAGAGTACTCATATGTATTTTACATGCGACGAAGGAGCATTTTTGGTTCTTGTAACATAATATGCAATAAACGTTCTTAAACATCCTATCCTTGGTACATACGTATATAAGCTCTCATTCAATTCTAGCTGAGATAATCCGAAGAGAAAATTTTTAAAGAAAATATTCAGCGAAAATGGTATGAGAAACTTGCATCAAAAAATGTAATTGAAGTATTTCGCATAAAAACTCGAAGCCTGTGGCTTTGTATATAAATAATAGATATATATATTCAATTCAATTCAATTTAATTAAACAAACAGTTAACAAACTTAACAAACAAGTGCAACATTACTGCACTGCACGCCTAACATCAAACAGTGCCTCACAGAGAGCCTTCTTAAAAGAGGGCAGTGAAACTGAGTCGACCACACCTGCAGGGAGAGCATCCCAATCCATTATCACGCGGTTATGAAATAAATTTTTGACAACGGTCAGGTTATTTTTCGGAACTCTAAGTTTAAACATATGACCTCGAGTAGTTCTCGAGGAAATGCTACTTTGAAAAATAAAGAGTTCATCAAAATTAATGATTGATGATAATATACTGATTGACTGTTCAAACATCGTCGAAGCTCAACATCACTAAGACAATATATATAGAGCGGGGGTTTGGGGGCGGCAGCCCCCAAAATTTGACAATTTTTTGAAAAATCACTGTTAAAACGTAATAGAAACTTTGCAATCTTGTTAAATTTGAGTGCTACTTCCACATTTTGGCTTGGTCATTCTTTCGTCATTTTTATTTTTGCGTCGTCAAAACTATTGTTCATTTCTGCAAACGACGCTATTTTTGACCAAAAAAACCTAGCGGCCACATCATTCGATTTTGCTATCAAATAGCTGGGGACCCTTTTTTAATCATTACGAAACCGCTCTTCGTTATAAAGAAATCTGCTAAAATGTTTGCGCAACCTGGATTTTGCCTGCTTTTCCGAACTTTGGGAAGCGACCACTTTAGCTAGAAAGCAGCAATCGGGGCAACTAAAAAGGGTCCCTGGGCATTTTTGTGTAAAACACGTTTAGTAACCCTCTAGCTTGCATAGTAAATGCTCCACAATCGCTGGAAAAAATTTGGTCATGTTTTTGCAAAAACTACATTTTTTATGATAGCAGCGTACGGGATAGCAGTTAGAAGATTATAATGTCATGAATAGTCTGCCTCGGCAAGACCTTCAAATTGGCACTCGTAGTTTAATTTTGCGGCTTGCGTAGCTCAAGAAATGGAGGATTATTTGATTTTTGCAAAAATGACAAGTTTTCAACCCCAAAATAAGAAAATCAGCTATATATATCTCACTATAGAGAAAAGCTGGAAAGGTGCGTCAAACAGCAAAAATGTAGTGCTCAACAAGATCTTTCGAATGAAAGTAATCATAGCTGTGCAGCAACTGTCTGTCAAAAATCGGCAAAAAGCACCCTGAGCGGAGACGTCGAAGTTTTGAAGCGGGATTGCGCGGGGGGTGTTAGAATGCCAAAAGAACTTATTTTGGAAAGTTTCATCAAATTTAATCTTGATTTGAACCGTCAACCAACAGTATATATATATATGTGTCCAACAGGAATTACCACCTTAAATCACATTACAGTCAGAGAGCTTTCATCTCTAGAATGATAGCTAGGAATCAGGGTTTTTTTATTTCGTTGCTGACCTTTAGGCCAAACGGCCTCAACGACCAGAATTTTTAGGCCATCTAATTTTGCTAGTTTTTAGATTTGTGGACTGTTGTTCGCATTACTGTAACAAAGTCAAAACTTTAGTCGTTATTAGTATATAAGTATATATACAAGTAACAGAAATGCTCCGCGCAAAACGGGATAATATGTGTGTTGGGCCTTTCAATTCCGGTTGAGAAAGGCATAAATCCGACACAGCAACTTTCGGTGGATGGTTCCATGTCAAAAGTTGCTCAGTTCACTTAGGGCTTTCATTTGATACCAAATTTAACCACTTTTGGAAAACTATTTTCGACCCAAAATCGCCTAAGTCCCCACCCCACCACAGCACTCTACAGCCACTTTGAGCATGCACTTCTATGACAAAAGTTGCTCAGCTCGCTTACGGCTTTCATTTGGTATATATATACCAAATTCGACCACTTTTGAAAAATTTCATTTTTGACCGAAAATCGCCAAGTCCCCACCCCACCACAGCACTCTACAGCCACTTTGAGCATGCAGTTCTATGACAAAAGTTGCTCAGGTCGCTTAGCTCTTTCATTTGATACCAAATTTGACCACTTGAAAATTTTTATTTTTGACCCCATGACCTCCCACCGACCTGACCCTTCAGATGGTAAAGTGGAACCAGCACAGCAAGATGGGTGGGTCAGACGGCAAAACGGATGCCAGGAATGAGCTGGGCGCACCAGAAAACCCCTATAGACAATGTTTTGAGAGGCTATGTAGAGTCCTATATGGTGTTCCCGGAAGTCGGTACCGACCGGACCCTCCAGACGGCAAAGTGGAACCAGCACAGCAAGATGGGTGGGTCAGACGGCAAAACGGACACCGGGAATGAGCTGGGCGCACCAGAAAACCCCTAAAAACAAAGTTTTGAGGGGCCAGGTACAGCCTACTATGGACCTCCAGGAAGCGGTTTCCGACTTGACCCTCCCGACGGCAAAGTGGAACCAGCTCAGCAAGATGGGTGGGTCTGACGGTAAAACGGACTGCGGGAATCGATTCTGCGTGCCAGAAAACCATTGTATGGAAGATTTGAGCTTTCAAAGTTGAATAGATAGCGAGAAATTTCGATTTTTCATTTTTCGAATTTTCGCCATTTTTGACGGGCCACTGTGGTCGCTAGGGAAGTGATAGAGAAACGCAACCTGGACCGTTAGTTAGTTCAATATATGTAATTTCTGAACATAAAAAGAAATCAGCTGCAGCTCGTAACGTTCGACCTGAGCGACGACCACAAAATGGTCACTTTTCGCTATGAGCCGACTTTGCGGCGCCACTACGGCGCTGTGGCGCAGCTGCGGCGCAAAAAAGTTGTGATTCTTAAATTCTTTAGAGGGTACTACTAGACCCTATAGCCCTTTAGGCTGGCCCACCGCTGCAGTTCACGTGAAAGCGGCGAACATTATGTAAAATACAACCATCAAATAGGACAAACCGGAAAAAACATCGCCGCCATAACCGGTCCGGGGTGCAAGTTTTTAACGGTAAGTGATACGGGGCTGAAACTTTCCAGACTTACTAAACTCGATGTGCTCTACAAGGATCTGCGCAGGATTTTGCGCAGCTTATTTTACACTGTCTCCAGCCACTTTTCACACATATTATAGGGGTCGCTGCCGCGACCCTTATGATATATATTATATATACAAATATATATAATATAGAGAACGTAACTAGCTGGCACAGTCCAGAAATAGCTCCAAATAGCATTTTTTCAAGCATATTTTGTCTCCAAAATTTTTGCGTACTGTGGCGCAACGGCCCAAAAGTTTTTGCGTATTTCAGAAAAAAGTGCGTACTTTCGGAAATTTGTGGCGCACAACAAAAACCCAGAGACTGCGCAGCGCAGACCCTGAGAGTGGTGCGTACTCCAACGTTTTGACATTGCCACCTTCTCTGTGTTTAAATCCTGCTAAAAATCGAGAATATTGCTACTTTTATTTTCTTAAAGCTTTCGTAGTGAAAATCCATTAAAATCATTGTCGAAGCCTGAAATTTTTTGAACATTTAGGGGGAAACTTGAAGCTTTTTTAGTATTTTTGTTACAGTGTGGGTATGTTGGGAGTCTGATCTTATTTGGGATCTCAAGTGAGGTAAGGAGGATGGGGAAGCTCCCAGTGATTGAAAATAAGCAGAGTCCAATGCTTATGTTTCATAATTCAGCTTAAAACTATTCCTGGATATACATATGTATTTGTCCGTTTGTTTTCGTTTCCTTTCGAAAGACCCCAAATATAGATTTATCAAATTGCCTTTCTAGAAAAATGCTGTAAAACGCTATCAAACTAGCGGGAAATTTGGTGATCCTATATATATATATATATATTAATTTTTATATTTTCTGAACTTGTGAACATCTCTCGTTTCTTCAACTTCGATTAGCACGAGCTTGTGGGTGGTTCTCTAACGGATTATTATGGTATACGTACGTATTATATGTATCTTGCGAACCTGTACAGTTAATGCCGTGGTCGGAAAGTGTCAAGGCAGCTTGCTATATGTATATTTGTTACTATCTAATCCACCATTGTGTGTCAGTTTCATAGTTTGAGACAAAAGAGAGTTGGCCTGTCTTTGACTTTGCATTTATTATGGGCATTCTGGCTCCCATTTATGACCACTTAGATAATATAAAGGCATTATTGTAATCAATTATCATACAGTTCACAGGTTTGAAGTAATCATCTATATACGTACACACAAGTAGATATATAATACTTCTGTAAACAATTGCGCATATATATATACGTATATTACCACCATACGTACGTACGTGTGTTATGACGTATTCACGTGCCGTATTGATTTTCAACTAGGTGTCCCCCCTTTAACGTTATCCTTCCTTCCAGTTAAGTTCCCCCCTCCCCCCTTTTCTCAGCAAAAGGGGCAAATCCCTAATTCATCGCCATATTGTGCATGTGCGCGTTGTACATGACTTCAAACTATGTGTCTTTTCTCTATCTCTCTCTCTCTCTCGCTATAGGAAAGCCCCAGTGTCAGTCGTCAGCCCTATAGAGCGCTCTCCTAGTGTAAGGCCTGTCTATTTCTCTCTCTCTCTCTTACTGCTTTGCTCTAGCGTAGTTCGTCTTGTGTTGGAGAAACTAGGCAGCCAAGCCAGCCTTGTTGTGTGTCTCTATAGAAGAGCTCTCTCTATCTATCTGTCCTGTCTCTATTGCTTTGCGCGTTTGTGAAGGGGTAAGTGTATAACGTTGATAGTTGAATTTGTCATGTTTTTCGTAGTATTAATGGCCAATTTTTCACTATACGATCGATATTGGTCATAGCTTTGAATTGAAAACTTCTACCTCTATATGTCATCAATATACTCTGTTAATTTCGCTGCTCCTAATTTTTTCAATCGATCAATAATTTGAATTTTCCAAACCTTGCTGCGTCATTAGTTGGCCAAATTTTGGCGGGAAATTTGAATTTGAAATAGGAGCGGAGCAGTGTAGTTGTCTGTTGCAAAGGGAATAGTACGTATGATGTTCATTCGATTATATAGCAGTTTGCCTGGTGTTTAATTGTTTTAATTTTGCTTGTGTAATCTTAATTATCATTTAGTGTAAAACTATAATTTTTGCCTTCATACTTAGTTATTATTGTATATATATATTATATTATTATATATTTGAGTGTTGAATTAATATAAAATAAGCTTGTATCTGGTTAGTATCCGATAAATTATTTACTTTTACTGGTTGATTTGCTGATTTCCTTGAATGTGTGATGCAAATTTTTTGAATAAAAAGATTTTATATTCTTTTTCCTAAAACAAGGCTCTGTGCATCGAACTGAACTGTAGTTGTTTACCATCTTAGTTAATAGTTTCAGCCGAACTTCAGAAACCGTCTAGTTTTAATTTAGTTCACACTTGTTTGTTTAGTATTTGGTATATACGTAAAAGAACAATAGTTCAGTGAGATAAAAGATAAATAAACGATAAAACGATAATAAACAATAAAAGATAAAAGAACATAGAGGAGGAGAAGTATAAATTTCAAGTTTATTACAACTAGAGATGCACCGGGGCCGCCACTACCGGGGCCGGGGCCGGGACCTCATCGTGGCCGGGGCCGGGGCCACCTTGGCCCCGGTGCCGGGGCCGGGGCCTGGTAATTGGGGGTCCAAATAGAAAATTTTTCAAAATTTTCTTGAAAATTTAAATTTTGCAATAATTTTTGATATGCAAACGATACTATCGTTGTTTTCGTTCATATGGCGGGAAAACAAACGATTTGTAACACTTTTTGACTTCCGAAACTTCAAAATTTTGGTCAAAAAATGTCAAAAATTTACAAAATTTTGCTAATTTTTGGCCCCAGTGCATCCCTAATTACAACCAAAAATGTATGGATTTAAACTTGAAATGGTTATCAGAATATATATGCTGATTACTTTTTGGTGTTTTTCTTATGAGCCGGTTTGACACCCTTGAAGCCAGCGTTTCATTCCGGAATTGTTATACCATTGACTTGAATTGGCTTTATAAAGTCAATTCTGGAACCACATAAGGAGCTCATCCTAGGCAGTTTTGACTGCATTAAGAGTCTGTTCCCGGAGATTGAAACAACAGTGGCATAAGGTCTAACAATATATAGTTAGAAAACAGTACAACGATTACCTTTTAAAATTTCCACGTTTTAAGTCCTCCAAAGTCGAAAATTTTGAAAACATAAAAAATTTAAGCAAAGTCAATGTAACAAAAATTAACTGACGAGGTGCGGAAACCGGATGTTTATGTGTTAAAGCCGCAAATACTGGGCCAAAGGCTTAAAAACTGGAAGAAATTAAATTTAAGCTTAAAATTGCTAGTCTCGGTCTCGCTCAAAAGCCGAGACTTGACCAGTCTCAGTCTTGGTGAAATCTCGGTCTCGCCCAACCCTGCCTCCTCCCATAAGTTCCGACCTCCCCCATTACCCACACAATTTGTCAAAATTTACCATTAAATTGGCATTTTATAAATTTACTTAAAATGTTAGAGGTGAAAGCAAATAATTTTCTTGAACTTCGGTTTTGAATAGGCGAATAACCGGATATCCGTCAACGCAAAAGGTGGTATTCGGATATGCAAAATATCTGGTGCCCCCTCAGTAGTGTTGCAACTCATGCCTGCACGTTTGATTTTTTGTTTTAGTGTTACAGTCTTCGTGTGTCTAAGTCTAATTGGTACTGTCTTATCTGTGCGTGAATAACCAACATCGAAAATGAAGCGTGGTGCAGCCAAGAAGGTCAAGGACCCCAACCAGCCAAAGCGGGCTACGTACGTTTAATTTATAACTTGTACCTTTAGTGGGTCATTTGCAGGTTTCCCACCCCAGTGCCGATTTTTTAAACATGGTCTTATGATCTGAAATTTGGTGTGGGTTTGTTGTTGACCACGCTGCGTGCCAAATTGGGGGTAGAACCGAAAATGTTTGTCTTCCGTTTTGTTGAAAAGTTGTGTACAGGTGTTTCTTGGGTCGCTGAACTAGAATCTAAAGTCCGTTTTTTGATTCAGTTGTTTGTTGGCTCAGTATAACCGTTGCAACTTGGCGGCTAACCATGTGTGTGTTTTTTAATTGCAGAACGGCTTTCTTCTTCTTCTCCCAGGACAAGCGGCCGACGGTGACCAAGGCCCATCCGGACTACAAGGTGTCCCAGGTGGCACAGGAGCTGGGCAAGATGTGGAAGGTCTTGTCTGCGGCTGAACGCAAGAAGTATGATGAGTTGGCGGCCCAGGACAAGAAACGTTATGAAAAGGTTAGTACATGTACACTTAGTTCTACTCTGGAGGTTTTTATATTGTATATATTTTATTGTGGGATTATTTTAGGCGAAAAAAGTGGGGAAGCGCTGCTCTAACTATGCTAAAAAGTTCTCAAAAATTGAGTAATGATTTCTGACCAAAACTTCCTCTAAAATTTTGACCAAAAGTCCTTAAAATTTGGCATTTTCTGGGCACCTTATAGTGACGGGGGGAACCCGGAAAAGTGGAGGTGGGGTCGAGTGGGAAGGCGCCCTTGTCAGTAAAGTAAACCCAGGTCTAAGTGGAAGGACCCCTGATAGCTCTCCTGCTCTGCCAGCCGCGTAAATCCGATTTTCCTTGTTCACACTTTTCCTCTGTAGTCTGTCAACAGATTTTCTCAGGTTGAGAATCTCATTTTATTTATGTCTGTGTTGTGTTTAGTGTTTGTGTTAATTTTTTGCCCTTCTGTTTCAGGAGATGGCAGCCTTTAAGGCGGGCAAGCCGATCCCGAAGGCCAATTCCGCGGCGACCAGCAAGGCCAAGGGAGCCGGGAAGTCCTCGCCCAAGAAGGCCCGACAGGAGGAGGCTTCCGGTGGCAGCGAGGAGGATGAGGATGAGGTCGGAAGCGAATCTGATTAGATGATTTTCTGGGGGCGAAAATTTTTGGGGGTTCCCATGCCCTTTTTTCTGTGTATTCATTATTGTACGTATTTGTGAACTGAGCCCCCCTCCTGCTACCCCCTGTGTCAGTCTCTACTTTTTATCTTGTTCTTATTCTAACAATTTGTTCGTTCGTTTGTTCTTTGTTCTTTTGTCTGTTTCTGACGTTTGACGCCGGCCGTACACACTCATGTCTTGCTTGGCTGAATTTGCCCTAGCAATCGGATAGGTTGTGTCTGCTAGTGCAGCTGGATGGGGAATGTTTTTGGCAATACTTTTCGGTTCTGATCTCAATACTTTTTAAGTGCTTCAAATTTTAACAAATTCTTTGAATTCCATGTTTTATAGCAGCTTTTCCAGCCCAGACATTGCCTATTGTTGCTGACTTTGGTGGAGGCTTGTCCTAATGTATTGAGATTTTTCAAGTTTTTGTCATTTTAGAAATTTTGTCGTCCAATTTGGTTTTGGGTTATTTTTGCCTTGTCTGTACTTATAATTTTGATTAGGGCAAGCCTCCCAGTTTTGTTGCAGGTCGCGGGTTTGAACCTTCTACCATAACCATTTGTGTAATTCCATTTCTGTACAGAGGCTTATGTTGGTTGATGGAGTTCTCACAGTATTGTAGTCAATAGGATTTTTGTTTTTAATTGTTTCGATATTATTGGCAGACCAAAATTTGCATTGAACCATGCTTGCAGTTAGTTACTATTTTTGAGGTGAAATTACATAGAAAATTCTAGCACTGTGGTATTAGTTATTATCTAATTGGATGTTGGATTTAGGATTTTTAGCTGGAAAGCCTCTACTTTTTTGTACATACTATGATTTTAGTTTACGTGTCTGTTGCGTCTGGGATGTACAATGAATGTGCGTGTTTATCGTTTTTGTTTGTAATGTGTTCAAAAAGGTTTGCCGTATGGTCCGATTGATATTGGTTGCCGTCTCTTTTTTGTGTTGTTCTCTCTTGTTTGTCTTTTTTGTAATTTTCAGTGCATTTCTCCTCCCCCCGTCTCCAACATGTGGGCAGTATTACGTAATCTTCATGAACTTGTCAGTGTATGTTACTCCAGCATTAATGACTTGATTGAAATTTGATTGTAATTGGGAATTGACTTTACGATATGACTGTGCACTATTAGGGTTGAAATCTTGACAGAAATTGGCAATTGCTTTGATTGTTCTTGAAGGCGATTTATGCTGATTATTACATGCACTGTGTCTTGACAATAAAGTTTTCTTAGTTGATTTTTACTTGACAGGTTTAGGCGGTACGTAGAAATGGGATAACATTCGATAATTTACTTCTCCGTACAGCACGCAATAGATATGGAATAGCTTGCGAAAGTTTGTAATGGATGTATGTATTCCTGCAGCATGATTAGTTCGTTCGTTCAAGATTAGAGTTAAACTTTCCTAGGTCCACGTAACTTCTTATTTTTGCAAGTATCGCTGTCTTTGGTCAAATTGTCAATTCTGGTTTATCCGCTCCTTAGGCTAAGTTTTGTATGTGCTGTTTTCGGTGGCAGTTTATCCTCCAGTATATGGTTCCGTTCGTTGGCCCTTGTCTTCCCTCCGGTTTGCCTGCCTAGGCTTAATTATTCGTCAGGAAGGATTAGCCCGTTGTGTGTATGATCCGACTTTCTGAGGCCAGAGCCCGCTTAAGATAAACGCTGAGGACAGGTTAAGCGATGCTTTTATAAATTTTAAAATGGTCAGACAGAAAGTCCTTATGGTGGACATGTGACCCGATTTCTAGCTATAGATGGAGGCCAAATACTGCGCGACAGCGGCACTCCGTTTTTCAGACAGGGAGATATTTGGTCCCACGTTGCTAACTTTATAGAAGTGCACAATTTTGTTACTGTCAAATGCAGTGGATTCATCGTGCGATTAATTTGATAACGTGGTATTTGTGTAAATTATCAATTATCATTGGTAATTAACACTAACAATTGAAATTGGCATAAACAATTCTCAATCTTAAAGGTTGAAGTTATAATTTTTGACAACTGCTGAGAAAATAGTAAATAATGAAAAGGTTTAGCAAAGCAAGATTAAGGGGGAGTCCACCATGAAAAAGTCTATGGACATGGATCCCGCTCATTTTCGCACAAAAGTTTGTCATACACAAGTCCTGCACATGGAGCTTAAATTGTCAGTAGTTTCGTTCCTCGCTTAACGAGTAACCAGCTCTTAATTGCATGCATTTTGAAAATGGGTAAAAATGATGGTGCCGCAGCCAGAAAGCCAATTTACACCTGAAGTGCCATGAGTATAGAACTTCATTCGATCGTAGGTTTGGGATGTAAACAAAGAATTTAGGGTAGAATTTTGGGAAGTCTACTGTAGTGCTTTATTTAGGGAGTAGCACCGGCGCGGGTGCTGGAAAGTCTTCGACAGGGCAAACATTTAACAACCGATAATTTGAATTGGACGCATTTCCGAAGCATGGCCCAACAAGCAAAATACTCTCTACATAAGCTACAAATTCCGATTTCTGCGCCAGAGAAATCTTGAACTTGGGATGAGCTAACCACGGTCAATTGGTCTTGTCATAAGCTGTTATTTGTAGAAAGTAGAATTTTTAACTATACCTTACAGCTTTCAGAATATTTTATCAAAGTTGCTGACCTCAACTCCAATCTCGACGTTACAAAACAGTCATCTTCTGTTGCATTTAGCTTTTGTTTGGGTAATTTTTAATATTTGTTCAAGTAAATGTTTGACCTAAAGCAAGCAGAAGCAATGGTAATTGGTAAGCTGATATTACTCAGGATTTTACAACCGACTAACGTAAACGGCTCATTCAAAATTTTTTATTCTCGCAGTTTTCAACTAGAAATTATTGTTGAGGGTTAGAGAATTTAAGATTGCAGTGGAAAATGAGAGTGGCGGTAAGAAATTTTCGGGCCCGGGTCTGCTGAACCAACCGGGCCGGGCCGAGAACGGCCACGGCCCGAAGGCCAGATTCATGGTGGAAGGAGGTAGCGACTAGTTATGTAATGGTATGTGGTATTTATTTCAACTTAGATAGCTCCTGGAAGCTTAAATTCGACTTTATATTATAGTGAAGATATTCTGGAAGAAACGTACAACTAAAATTTGATCGGACCATCCAGGGTCAGGTTGGTCCTGTTAGCGCCAGAGGCCTTTGCGGCTGACCTGGCCCGAGTCGATTCTGCCGTTCCAACAACCGGGCCCGGCCCCTTCAAGGCCCGGGCAGAACTCCAGTTGGAATGAAAGAAAAGCTTAAAAATTTATTCTTGCTTTTTGGAAAAGTTTCGGGCTCGTCCGGGATTCGAACCCGGGACCTCTCGCACCCAAAGCGAGAATCATACCCCTAGACCAACGAGCCATGCTGACTGTAAACGCTGCAGCAGTGATGGCAGGCAGTGTATGGCGCTTGCTTTACCGACAGCTGTTTATAGTTTCAGTTTTACAGTTTTCAAACTAGAAGTCTGCAAATTCCAGTTTAGTTTCTTGCAACATCAAGATCAAGAACTGTCTGTTACAAATTGCACTTGCCGCCTGAAAATGTGTGGTAAGGAGGTCCCTGCAAGACTTTTAGTGAATCTTTACTTGGCTGAAATCGCATAAAAATTGTAATTGTATTTTATGATTTTATAATGAAACCGTTTGACATATATATGTAACACGTATTAACCTATACATGTGATAAACAGTTACAACTGATTTATATGTTTCTGTGAATTTGCAACCTGCAAGAAGGTCAAAACGTTGAAATGGGGATAGTCAAGCTTGGGTGAAGGAAAAGTGAAAGGAGTTAAGCCTGGTTCACACTGGTGTATTATGTCTTATGTCTTCTGTCTTTTGTCTTATGTCTTGTGTCTTAAGGCGTTCACACTGATGTTTTATGTCTTATGTCTTTTTGTCTTTTTGTCTTAAGACAGACTTGGGCCAGGCTCAACTTTTGTCTTATGCCTTAAGAGATAAACCAATCACATTGCAGCTTGTCTAGTCATTGTCAAGTTGATTGGCTGAAAGATTCAAATGTGCTGCCTAAGACAAGAGACATAAGACAGCAGTGTGAACGGTTCTGTCTTAAAACAAAAAACATAAGACATACGACATAACACAAAAGACAAAAGACATAAGACATAAGACAGTAGTGTGAACCAGGCTTTAATTTAAACCAGTTGCCAGAGTTGGAAGTGGGTCGCAATTTCGTGATCCGTGGGCCGCGGGTACCCGCGAGCCGCGGAACTCAATGTTTTGTCGACCAACTCGACCCACTTCATTAATTCGGACCTTTCAGTACATTTAAGTACCCTTTAGCTTAACCTATATATATTGTGCAAAATTAACGCTTTAAGCATCTACATAGCAAAGTATTTCAAACAAAATTGTTTGGAGTTCAAAATTAACTGCACTGGCTCCGTTTTCGTTTTGAGGATTCTGTGCAATCGCCAGCGCATTAGATGAGCTGGGTGGGACCTCTAAAATTAGGAATGCCGGCGAGCTATGTAGAAGTTTTAGGATATTTCTAACAAAAGGTCTGTAAAAGTTTAAAAATTCCAACTATCGTTTAATACTGGAAGCAACTCTTCAAACTCTTTTCGAAGGATCGATTTTCATGCCGTAGCTGTGGTAAGCTGTCAATAATATTTTGTGCACAAACGGTGTGTCAATCCATGTAGAAACATCAAAGGCTTTGGCGTGATGTAATATAGGTGTGCAATGTCAGAAAAGAAGATATTACGAAAATATTTTTGGCCGAAGTTTCAAGCCACTATAGAATTAAATTGATCATAAGTACCATATACTATAATGTATATATACAAAGCATATATAATCAGAAGTTAATAAGTAATAATGCAAATAGTAAATTTTCTAGTGAAATTAGACCAAAATTTAACGTAAAATTACCGTCAACAGAAGTAACTGTTGATCAGCTCTGACCCGCGGGTATCCGTGACCCACTTGCAACTCTGATTTGCACACCGCTCTACTATTTCTTGACAAGGCTCTCCTATGCGGAGATGGTTAAAACCAGAATCAGGATTCATTGCAGGATCAGGATCAGGATTGGGTGATGAAAAACAGGATCCATTTCAGAATCGGCTTGCAAATAGATCCTGTTTAAGCCACCCGACGCTGAACTACGGGCCCGTTTCTAAGCCCCATTCTCATATTACAAGATGATCCTAAAGTGGATCCTCTTTTAGTCACCAGATCATGATCGTGATCCTAAAATGAATCTTAATCCAGGTCCCGATCCTGGTGTTAGTAACCTCCTGCATGACTTGTTTTTGATCAGCCTAAGCCAGTTTCTTCTCGTTTGCTTTGGATTATATGATACTTAATGTTGTTGATCGGAAGGGTGGAAACAAACAGGCCGGTCAAGAGACGCATTCGGCGCCGGCTGGCTGGCCGTTTTCAGATATATATCGTAAACGGGGCCGAGTCAAGTAAGCTGTGGTTTGTGGAAAAGCTATTTAGTTTGAGAGGGACTACGTGTTAGCGTTTGACAACTTGGTATTTCCTTTGATTGTTAAAAAAGTGTTGGGCTCGTCCGGGATTCGAACCCGGGACCTCTCGCACCCAAAGCGAGAATCATACCCCTAGACCAACGAGCCATGTTGACGACTGTGAACGCTGCAGCTGTGATGGCGGCGTTAGATTTCTTCGCTGGCTTCAGACAACGGTTTCCTGTTTCATTTTTTGAAAATTTAAAACTGAAACTGGAATGTATAGACTGTCCTTAACAACACCAATTGTCTATACTGCTGTTGAATTCTGCTTGTAGCACTTCTCGCTGTAGTAGTGCTCACAGAAAATTGTGAGCTCACTCACTTGCAGGTGAAACCCTCGTGAAGGGCGCCTCGTGAGTCGTGCTGCACCCCTGCCCTTCACTCGGAGCTTCGCCTGCCAGTCTGCATACAAATGTCTGAGAGCACTGCTGACAGCGCTACAACTTACACTTGTACAATGTCCAATTAGTTTCTACTAGGGCGGGATTTGTAGTAAGTAAGAGCCAAGCGATGAGCACTGATGAAGAGCAGTTGAATTTCCACGACCCTTAATTCATTACCATGCAATTTGAAATGGTAAAACATAATATATATACTTGTGGTGTGAAATGCCTTGCTGACACAGTCAATGGAAATAATTGTAACAAGTAGAAATATTGTGCAACATTGTAGTGGCTAGTGTGCTTGTTCCGGTAAATATAGAATACAGATAGCTTGTGAGCCATCAGATTCAGAAGCATGGAAATATCGGTTATCCCTCCTAACTTCTAAGCTTTCCCTTTAAAGCTATTGGTCAAAAAATCAAAAGTTAAGGCTATGGGGAATAGCGCAAGAGACTGATATTAGTAAAGTTTTAGTTTTAGCACCGACCGTTTCTGAAGGAGCGTTCAAATTGTTGCTCCGTTTCTGCTTCCGAGCAACAACGTGAATGATCGTTCAAAATTTTTATTTCCCTGAACTGTTCGAAATTATGCCGAAATTATAGCGTCTAATTTCAGAAAAATTTAACCAATGCTAAAAAAATTTATTCTTTCTGTTTGAAAAAGTTTCGGGCTCGTCCGGGATTCGAACCCGGGACCTCTCGCACCCAAAGCGAGAATCATACCCCTAGACCAACGAGCCATGCTCACTGCGAACGCTGCTCCAGTGATGTTCTTTGCTGGCTTCAATCAAAGGTTTCCTGTTTCATTTTTGAAAATTTAAAACTGAAACTGGAATTTATAGGCTACCTGAAACATCTTTTAGTGCTGTAGAAATCTAACATTTGGACTTCCTGTGTTTCTGAAATCTGGACGGAAATCGAGCAATTAATAATATCTATGCCTTTCGCTAATACACCCAGATTCAACAGTGATTTAATTAATTCTTAATTTTGGGTGTTAAATTGCAGTTAATATGTTCGAGTGCTTATATACGAATATTTTGAATAATTCATGAAAATTATAGTTTAAATTCTTCAAATTGAATTTAAAGTACCGAGTGAGACTATAAAGTAACGAGTGGGACTCAAAAGTACCGAGTGGGACACAAAAGTACCGAGTGGGACTCCAACGTACCGAGCGAGACAACAGTACCGAGTGGGACTACTTGAGAAAGATTAGAAAAGTACCGAGTGGGACTCGTACAGAGTGAGACTCTACCTAGTAAACTGATATAAAGCGAGGTTGACCACCTTTTTTGAACTAGCGTTTACGTTATTGGTAGCCGAGCAACAACACATGAACAGTTCGTTCAAAATTTTTTATTTCCCTGGAGTGTTCAAATCACAGCTTTGGTGAGTCGGCTTCTAGTTGTCATTTGGCTGGAAGGAGAAAATGCTGAAAAATTTATCCTTGCTGTTTTGCGCACCTTCCCTCTTGGGTAGCACCTCCTGACCAGGTCTTCCTTCAGCTGAAGACACCGTAATTTCGCCACAACAGGTTCTGAACAGATGCGGCAAATTCTGAGAGCCTGGCTGTAGGCTATCCACAGGGGATACACAGATATCAATGAGAATAGTTGACAGATTGAGCTGGGCTGGGGTCTGGATCCATAAGGATATCAGAACAATAAAGTGTCAAAACAGACACCAGTCCACGAATACGTCTGTGCACCTTCCCTCTTGGGTAGCCCCTCTTGACCAGGTCTTCCTTCAGCTGAAGGCGAAATGCGTAATGCGTAAAGCCGTAATAAACATGGGTGGACTGTTTAAGTTATGTCGAGTAGGCTTCTATAAAAGTTTAGCAGTTGTCATTTAGCTGGAAGGAGAAAATGCTTAAAAATATATTCTTTCTGTTAGAAAAAGTTTTGGGCTCGTCCGGGATTCGAACCCGGGACCTCTCGCACCCAAAGCGAGAATCATACCCCTAGACCAACGAGCCATGCAGACTGTAAACGCTGCAGCAGTGATGGCGGCGTTAGATTTCTTCGCTGGCTTCAGACAACGGTTTCCTGTTTCATTTTTTAAAAATTTGAAACTGAAAGTGTAATGAATAGACTGCCAGAAACATCAACAGTTTTAATGCTGCGGAATTCGAACGTTTGGGCTTTCTGTGCCTCTGACTTTGAACAGAAATCGAGCATTAATAACACGAATGAAATGGATTTGATAATCTTCCGAACCAAGTTGATCGGATTTTTGCTGTTGTGATCATCGTCCGAACATGCCGAAAGGTACTAGCCCTCTCAAAAGTTTCTAGGGACAGCACACACAAAAATTTAAAAACTGGTTTTTTAAGTTTCAAGGAGGAACCAAAAGCTTTTTGACATTGATTTTCTGAAAAGCTTGATATAGGGATTTTCTGGGTCGTATCGGTTCGAAGACGAATAACTCCGTCGATTCAGCTTTTCGTTAGATCAGAATAAATTTGCGTTGTAAGCTTACTACTTCAGATTGTGCTGAATAAATTAAAAACTGAGTAAAAAACAGACTCCAATTATAGGTGTTATACGAACTCGAAAACCCTATATACAGCTTTTCAACAAGATCGATAACAAAAACATTTTGGGCCCCCTTGGTTCCCCTTTTAAAAACGTGAAAGTTTTAAATTTTATATATTACCAATCAATCTAAAATGTGTTGGGAAGCATCCATGTAAAGTTTGAGCTAAATTGTTCAAGTTTGGGACAGATACAGCGTTGAGGGAGATAGTTTACTTAAGAGTTCGAGGATTATGTCTAATTAATTAAAAGGAGGTTCCGTTTTATTTTATAGTTTGTTCGTTTTTGTTTGAGCTCAATGTTATTTTATAGAGGGTAGGTAGACAAGACCAGACAAATGAAAGAAAAAACATTACAAACACGTAAAAATACTGTGAAAAATTTTGTTACATTCCATCCAGAGGTCAACCAAGGCACGCAAATGGCCCTCCAGTCTGAGAAATGTGTTATGTAACTGGGTGGAAACATTTTTCTGTTTTGTAATCCTAAAGTTTATGGTCAGTTTTTCGGCATTAAGGCGAGCCGTAAGTGATGTAGAAAATTACTTAGACTACCACAAAGGGAACAATCCGCTATTGTGTCTAAGAGGCCTACCTACTGCCCTATAAACTTTCTATGTATCTACATGCAATAGTTTAAACATATCTAAGAAAGGGCCAAACAGTAGAATTGAATGAGTTAAACTGTGGTCGGAATCTCGAAATAGGAAAGGAACAAATTTACAAATTTAATCCTTAAAATTTGTATTTGGAAATTTTTTGACACAAGTACCCCCGCGATTGAATTCTGCTTGTCTGTCATCGGATAGCAAAGTAAGACGTTTTGTAATTGTGAGCACTTAGTTTAACCCTGAACATTTCTGACAACAGTGAAACTGTTTTATTTGTAAACAGAGGGTTGTAAAGGGACTCGCTCTGATTTACGTAAGGCTTCTCAGAGAAAGTTTACTGAGGATTTCTTTGGAAGAAAGTCTTTCTAGTCTTTGCCGAAGTTTATGTCATGAAACTACCAGTGCTAACTTTTTGCTGTTATCACCTCATCAAGACCCTGTATGCGGTAGAATCGTCAACCTTTTGGGAAAAACTGAAAGGATGTAAGTTTTT
>JASAND010015520.1:0-82942 GCA_030248195.1 Trissonchulus latispiculum
CGAAATGCCACTTTGCCCTCTGACTCAGAGCCATGTAGGAAAGCATTACGTATGTGAGTACGTAGTGTGTCCATTAGTGTTCCGAGAATACAGTAGGTGTACTATAGTGCTTCCGGAAATAGTAGGTGCCATGGTGTTTCGTGAAACATCCGCTTGCATCTGCATGTACAGCTAAACTTGAGGTGTCGCGGTTCACTTCGTTCTCTCCATTTCTTTCAAGCCACAATGTTAACATGTTATGTCTATTCATTCGTTTTTTCTTTAATATGATGACCTGACGATTTTAAGAAGGCTGCACTGTGACGCCAATATGAGCCTCGTTGTAGGACGAGCTCATAGGTTAAGCCGTTGCAACTTGTTTTCCTTAATTTGCAACCTCAACGCCACTCATATGCATTTTACAGGCTAGTTTCCGTGTTTGTACAACCTGCCTGAAGTACTCATATGTATTTTACATGCGACGAAGGAGCATTTTTGGTTCGTGTTTTCCATTCTTTTACATATGTATGCGCAAAAAAAAGAACCAACATTGTATTTCCGAACACCATGCGCAAGCTAGATACTATTTTTGACCACTTTGGAAAATTTTATATTTCACCTAAAATCGCTTACGTCCTTACCCCACCCCACCGCAGCACTCTACAGCCACTGAGGCATACAATTCTATGACAAGAGTTGCTCAGCTCACTTAGGGCTTTCATTTGGTACCAAATTTGACCACTCTCGAAATTTCATTTTGACCCGAAAATCGCCCAAGTCTCCCCCCACACCACCGCAGCACTCTACAGCCACTTTGAGCATGCAATTCTATGACAAAGTTGCTCAGCTCATAGGGTTTTCATTTGGTACCAAATGTGACCACTTTTGAAAGTTTTCATTTTGGACCACCTGTTCCCTTACCGACCTGACCCCTCAGACGGTCAAGTGGAGCCAGTCCAGCAAAGTGGTTGCGTTGTACAGTAGAACGGACACCGGAAATGCACTGGGCGCACCAGAAAACCCGCATAGCAGAAAGTTTTGAGAGGCCAAGTAGAGCCTAGTATGGACCTCCAGGAAACGGTTGCCGACATGACCCTCCAGACGGCAGAGTGGAGCCAGCCCGTGCCCAAGATGGATGAGTCGGACAGCAAAATGGACACCGGAAGTGAGCTGGACGCACGAAAAAACCCCTATGAGGCTAAGGGTTACGGGAGGCCAAGTGGGGCCAAGTATGGGCCTCCAGGTAGCGGTTGCCGACGTGACCCTCCGAGACGGCAAAGTGGAACCAGCCCAGAAACCTGGATCGTGGGTCATCATCTGTATGGCCTGGCGGAGCGAGTCCATATAGCCGGACAACCCTAGAGTCGTCCAGTACCCCTTAGGAAGTCTGCAACTCCCCTTGGGGATTCCCAGAGGACAGCCAATCCATTGCTGCAATCAAGGTGGGGTCTGGACCAATGGGTCAGTCGAGTCAGTCAGTCAAAATTGATTTAGCGGGAATCTATTCCCCATCCGCAAGAAACCTTTGTATGCAAGATTTGAGCCTTCCAAACCTCAAAATAAGCTGAAAAATTAAGTTCATATATGGACCCAAAATTCACCAAAATATGATACGGCTGATAATGATCGCAGTGAGCTCTGATGAAACTATGTTTGAATTTCAAACTTTGGTCCAAAGTTTCAGGTTTATTTATCATTTTATGTATCTTTATTTATTTAAATATTGGTTTTGGTTTTTCTCTTTGGCGAACCAGTACCCAAGTACCCGCTCAGGGCCAGAAAATCATATAAGCAATGTGACCGACCCCGATATGTTTCCTATTCAGCCATATAAGCAGTATTACCCCATAAATATAGCCAGTCTGACTAATTACGGCGCCTTTGGAAGCATACTTTTTGGCCATTTTAGCGTTTTGGCCGATTTTGCCCCCCCCCCGACAAAAATATTTTCCGGCTCTGGGAGGCAAAAAAACTAGCCTATCGGCTTAGTTTTGTTGCGTACTCCAAGAATATGGTATGGTTTTCATAGGCAAAAATTTTTCTATCTGTTGTTATTAAAGCTACAAAACCCCCATTTTACCCAACGTCAAAGCGGAGAGCCGATTCAAACGAGATCACTCTCGTAAGCGATTTTGTCATAACTTTTTAGCGGAAAGTGGCACGGGGTTGGCACTTCAGGAGACATACCAACTCGACACGTGCAATTTTTTGGGCACATAATCTGCGCAGCCTTGTTTTACACGGTCATTCGACCATTTTCACTCATATTATAGGGGTCGCAGCGACATATTAAAATATCACGGTCCTCCTGGACCAAGGGTTGGAGTTAGAACTGTGAGCTCCAAAGCGCAGCAGCAGAAAGCACGTCTTTCCTACCTTGCGTGTGCGGAGATCAGTCATTTGGTTCACTTCTGCTCATTCTATGACATTTTGAAAATGACACCTTACTTTTGGTCCAACCATGCCAAAATTTTACAAAAGTTTGGACCGATGCTACTTTTTGACTTTTGATCTTTGCAATCAGACTGGAATTAAAGATCGATCCGATGCAAAGTTGGTCTGGCAGGCACATTGCCAAATGTGGCAAGGAAAAACAAACTTTTGGGGGAAACCCACCCAAATTTTTTGAAAAATTTTTTAAAAAACAAAAAGGGAAACAACTAATTCGACACTATAGCATGGTACTATCGACATCGAAGGCCATAGGTGTACTATGGGGGGGGGGTGGGGTGGGGAACCCCTCCCTCCCATGGAAAAGTGCAACCCCACCCTCGAAATTTTGGAGGCAGACCCCACCCCCAAATGGCCAAATCCCAGACCCCACCCACCCAAATTTGCCAGACCCCACCCACAAAATTTTGAAAATTTTGCCTCAAAATTAGCAAAAATTCGAAATTTTTTGGAAAAATTCGAAATTTTTGCATAAAATCCAAGTTTTTTTCGAACAAATGAGCAAAAATGAAGAAGTATTGATCAATTTTAGTTGGAAACAACGCTTTTTTAGAAAATTTGCGAATTTTTTTCCTAAATTTTTGACCAAAAAATTTTTTACCCCCCCAAATTCGATTTTTCCGGACCCCACCCCACCTCAAAACGGCTGACCCCACCCACCATAATTTCGGCTACCCCCTCCCCCAACGTTTTCTCAAGGTACACCTATGTCGAGGACGCTGCATCATCCTATGGTGTCAGATTTGGATAATTTTGCTTCCCTGGCTAGCTAGGGGCCAAAAATCCTGAAAGTGCCATTTCGGTATTGGAGGACCCAGGACAGGTCCAATTGTGGATTTTAACAGCCAATTTAACGTAAAAAACCATTCTCTACACGATAAACTAACAAGTTTTATCAAATTACGTCGTTTTTAGCATTTTTCAAAAATTGAACTATGTTTATGTGTTAAACTTTATGAAAGATGCTGCATTTTCAATGGCACATGAAAACTCAAAAAAGGTATATATATACCTAGATCGGGTTTTTTGATTTATGCTATATAGCTAAAAAGAGTTGAATTTTACACCGGAAGTGTCAGAATAGCGCTACGACAATTTTTGAGACCTGTGAGGGGTGGGCCGGGCCCCTATAGTTTCCCCAGGAGGGGGAGGAGTTGGGGGGGGTACCCCCCAAAATTTTCGACCCCCTTTGCCCCCCCCAAAATTTTCGACATCCCCTCCCCAAACTTTTCCTCACCCCACCCAACCCCCCCCCAACCGTTTTTGGAGCCAAGAAGTTAGCTAAATTTTAACCGGGAAACCGACAAATTATTTGTCCCCGATTTTGCTGAAAAGTTGCATATAGGGGTTCTCTGGGTCGTTGAACACGAATCTGAAGAGCGTTTTCCATTTCAGCTTTTCATTAGCTTGATATAAGCTAACGTTGTAAGCTTAAGGTGTAAGCTTATGTTGAGCTAACGAAAAGCTGAATCGAAAATCGAATTTCAGATTCGTGCTCAGCGCCCCTGATAACCCCTGTAGGCAGCTTTTCACCATGTCAGATTTCGACATAACAGACAGAACTAAGCCAGTAAAAACGATACAATAATTTAATCTGCAGGTTCTATTAAACGAATGTATGGATTAGTTTGTCCTTTTCTGCCAGGGTAGTTTTTACAGGGGGGGGGGGCGGGCCCCTAGGTACACCTTGAGAAAATCGTTGGGGGACGGGAGTGGCCGAGAGTAGGGTAGGTGGGGTCAGCCGTTTTGAGGTGGGGTTGGGTCCGGAAAAATCGACTTTGGGGGGGGGGGGGTGTAAAAATTTTTTAGTCCTAAAATTTAGAAAAAATTAGCAAATTTGCTAAAAAAAGCGTTTTTATTTCCAACTAAAAATCAAAAATAGTTCTTTATTTTTGCTCATTTATTCAAAAAAACTTGGATTTTTTTCAAAATTTCGAATTTTTTTCCAAAAAAATTTCGAATTTTTACTAATTTTGAGGCAAATTTTTCAAATTTTTGAGGGGTGGGGTCTGGCAAATTTGGGTGGGTGGGGTCTGGGATTTAGCCATTTGGGGGTGGGGCCTGCCTCCAAAATTTGGTGGGTGGGGTCGGCACTTTTCCATTTGGGGGGAAGGGTTCCCCCCCAGGTACACCTATGGGGGGCCCCCCCTAAATTGACCTCCCCCCCCCGAAAATGCCTGCCCCCCCCCCGATTTTGGTCTTCCCCCTTAATGAGGTCTACATTTTTTGCAAAAATGGCCAAATTTTCAAAAATTTTCCGGCTTCGCCGGAGATTTTTACCTAAAAATAGCTATTTTTGGCTTAAATCCTGGCGTTTTTGAGAACTTTTTGCGCTTCTACGTGTGAAATACGCCAAAAATAGCAATTTTTGGCTCATTTTTACCAAAAAATCTCCCGCCCCCCCCCCCGCGCCCGGGCCCCCCCCCCCCCCCCCCCGAACAGGCCCCCCCCCCCGAAAAAACTCCATAAAAATATCCTGCCTGCTAAGAGTTAAATTAAATTTTTATTTTGATGAGTGGGTTTTTCCCACCAACTCCCGGTCACCCCAGATTATACCAAATCCGGAGTGGTTAGAGCAGTATGGCCAATATAATAATGAAGCGCAAATGCCCCTGTAAATCTGATCGAGGTCTTTCCGGTAGCGTAGTAAATGTCAAAGTCCCCTAAAATTTACAATGAAGCAGGGGGATACAAGATACTGCATGTTCTAAGACTTCTTTGGACGCAGTTCTAGACATAGGTGTACCACTTCACCTGTTTGGGTTGGCGGGAGTAAAAAGTCCAAATCTGGCTTGGGGGGTCTAAAAAATCGGAAATTTTCAAAAAACTGTACCCAAACTGTACCCAATTTTTTTTCAGCTAAAAAGGCCCTTTTGACATAAAATCGACTATTTTCGACATAAATCTAATAAAAAACCACTCGTAGTGCGTTTTAAAACCTATTTCTTAGCGTTTTTAACTGTTTCTAGACAATTTTTTCAAAAAATTTTGGAAAAATTGCAAAAAAATTTAGCATTTTATCTCTTGTTTACACCCCATTTTAGGGGGGGGAGGGGGGGTCTGAGTCTGAGCTCGGCTTGGTGGGGGGAGTAGTCGAGGTCGGGTATGGGGGGTGGGGGGTCTGGCCTCTCCGTGGGGGGTCTCACAGGGGGTAAACTGTAGCCTGGTTCACCTATGGTTCTAGATTGCTTAGGCTAGGTAGCCGTCGTAGCCCTAGCAGTGGGGTTTTCCCCAGGTGGCGTGGGTGTTTTTCCCGCTTGACTGTACTCGGAGGAAAGAAAAAATTGCCGACTTTGGTATAGATATAACCGCCAAAGTGTCAAATCAATTCCTTGTTATTTACCGGTTTGTACTTTTCTTGATATCGTTCTGATGACATATGTTTGACGTGCTTTATGTTTCTTGTCAACAAAAAGCGATAATTTTAATTTGAGAACTTTTAGTAAGGTGAGTTTGTCTCTGCATACGTTAGTTAGCGCACACATCTAGGCAATGTTTTTGCTCAAAATCGCGTGTAATTACACACTTTTTTCTGGAAAATATAGCAAAAAGTTTTTGGTGACGGTGTAACGTTACTCCAAATTTTTATACAAACTGCCAAATAATGGGAACTTTTTCCAATGCGCATTCATTTGTTTCCACATATTAACGTTTCTGGGGAGCTTCTTAGTTTTATTTTAGGTCATTTATTAGTTATATTCATATTTCATATTATATTTATTACAGTTATTTACTCATTCATGCTACACACCAGGAATTTTCAATTGCTGATGCAAAAATTTACTGTGTCCTTGCAAAGCTTTGTGCTATAGGATGTCTTTCGAAAGAATTTTGCATTAATTGCATTCCAGTTTCTATGAAGTCAAAATTACCCTAGCGTAAATCTTGTTGCTGCTTTGTTAGATTCTCTAGCTACGTACCAATGAATACAAGTCGTTGCGGTGTAATTGCTCAATTTTTTAATTTTGTCGATCTGATTTGGTGAAGCTTCAACAAATTTTGCTTTAAATTTGAGTTTTAAATTTTAGCTTATAAAGAAACGGCATCTGAAATATATCAGAATAATTTGTTACTGATAAAATTATATACATGTATATATTAAGCAAAACGAGAGTAAATTAGGAATTTTTATGTAGTTACACACTTTTTTAAAAATTGCAAAATTTTTTGGAGAGGTCGGCCAAAAACACTGCAACTATAATGCTTCGATTGCAATGGTTCCGGGCTGAACTTTAAAACTAGGAGTTGACATTGGTTAATACGTGTTTTCAAATGATTCAGAAGATAGCACAATGTTGTTGTTGCTGAATAATGGATTCAACAAATTCTGTCCCTAGGACACGATTCAACCTGGGGGAATGAGGGTGTCCGATATCTCTCCAAAAATGGAGGTTTGGTACAAAGGCTCGCATTTCAGGGGCAACGGACACCGCCATAAGGTAAATTAAACAAGAAATAAATGCACATTTTTTGCCGAAAATTTTGTGAACTTGGACAAGTTCTGGAAACGTTTCCTGAAAATTTCTGAAACTTTGTTTAATATTCGATTTAAAAGGACTACAATTTGTGAATTTTAGCATTGTTTAAATTTGCTTAAAACTCCCAAAATTCTTGATTTTTTTCTAGTTTTGGCAACGATGCGACTCTCCCCCAATTTGTTACTTAGAGCGTCTATCAAAAGATTTTAAGTACACGATTATAGCGAGATTCCGCAGATTAGACATATGAAAACCTAGCCGGCTGAATTCGGTTTTTTAGTTATAATAACTATGATGCCAACCCATGCTTCTAAATTTCAGCACGGTACTATTGTATCGATCCATCTTTCTAGATGCATGCGGTATCTTATATATACATACACAAAACTGAGCTTAAGAAGAACTAATAACTATGCTTAAACACTAAAAGTTCTGAAATTAGAACTATCGCTTCAGTTTTTGTCACACAACAACTAATTTGACATAGTTGCGGTTATACACATCTACGCTAAAGTCGGTAGTTTGCGCTCTCCTCCGAGTATAGTAAAATGGGAAAAACCCACTGCGTGGGTTATCGATATGACCTATATAGGATTTTAATAGTCTATGTTGAAGAGCGTTCAAATCCGTCCTAGAACACATACATTATCGTGACCCCCTACTTCCTTGCAAATTTGTTGAAACTTTTAAATTTGTTGAAGTTGGGGTCCGACCAAGTTCCGAAACCAGACAAAATTTGTCGGGCCACACTACTGGAAAGAACTAGACCAAAACGGACTAGATGTACAAGGGCATTTGCGCTTTATAATGATATTGGCCATACTGCTGTAACCACTCCGAATTTGGTATAATCTGGGGTGACCGGAAGTTGGTGGGAAAAACCCACTCATCAAAATAAAACTTTAATCTAACTATTAGCAGGAAAGGTCAAACTAATCCACACATTCGTTTAATAGAACCTGCAGATTAAATTATTGTATCGTTTTTAACTGGCTTAGTTCTGTTGCGGGTAGTCCAGCGGGTCGAAATCTGACATGGTGCCATTTCAAGCAAAATTTCCGATTTTGGCCACAAATGCTTATTTTGCTTTATAAATACAAGTATGGCTAGTTATTAGTTATAATACAAGTTAGTTTGGCTCTAAATACAAGAAAAACACGTTTCATGCACGATAGGCTGCTTAAGGTGGTGGTATCGTTTACCGCACTGGTGTAGACTGAAAAATTTGTAATGGCAATCTATATATTTGACCTCTTTAAAGCATTAAATAACCAAAAACAAGCATATTCTCAAAAAATGTAGCTTTCATGGTTCGGTGGTAACTCACAAATTGGAAAAACTAAAATGAAATTTTGAACAAGGATTACTTTCGATAAAATTACGTTAAAAAGCTGAAATTTCGTATTTGAAGAAAGGAATGTCTTGCCGAGGGTCATTTTTCAGCATTTTAGTTACTATTTAGCATATCGAAAGAAAACTACCAAAAACGCACACTGACGCCATTTTTCAAAGTTCAGCAAGCGATATCTCAGTTATTCTTGACTCAAACGGAAAACTAGGAAAAATGACCCTGCAATAGGTCTTGGTCAATTTTTACGTCAAATTTGAAAACACAATATTACTCGAAATTTGAGAAAACCTTGTTTAAAGCATAAAATTTCTTCACTATTTAACGATCAACGTAATTGGTGCATAGCTATGTGCTGGCTTGCCACTGCAAAAGCGCAGCAGTGACCAAAAAGGATTGATGATTTTGTTATCGTAAAATAGTGAAACAGACTGGTTGGGGTGAAAGAAAACGATTGGGGCGGAGTTATTTATTTCCATATATGTTTACGGACACTTTGGAAGTTGTGGGGGCGGGGGACGAATAGCGTTATTTTATTTCTATTCCCCCTTCCTAATTTTACTCACCCCGCTCTCTTCAAGCGTAGAATATGCCTGATTGTTGCTATTATAAGTTATTTTAGTTTGCCAGTTATCCACAATCATTCAATATGCATGAATGAGTGACATTAAACGAAAAATTCCATTTTCTTAAAAATTTCGATTTTCGGCGGAGCAGATACAGCTGCACGCTGTCCGCTCACCGAAAGTAGTCTGGTTCGAGCTTAAAAATTTCAAAATTTTGAGTTTTTTAATTTTTTCAGTTTTTAGTCTGGATTGTGTCCACTTATATTAATAATGGTAAAAAATTCAAAAACTCGTTATCACCATTTTTCGTCAAATATGGAATTTTGGTCAAAATAAAAATTTCTTCATATACTATTAAAAGTTTTACCAGCATGATTGGGAATACTAGTAAGGTCATCAAGCGATATTTCAGGTCATTTGGATTATTTGCTATAACTTTAGAATACGGTAAACGATACCACCACCTTAAGGGGCGCTTCCATTATCGGGATTATTGATGTAAAATTTGGACCGATTGCTCAATTTTAAAGAAATCCCAACTGAAGTTACTTAGGTTGGCGGGGCATGTGTTGACAAAATTTCAGTAACTGAGACCATCTGCTTGGCTAGCTACCATTATGGCTGAAAAAGTCGAAATTTTATTAAAGTCCCAAACGATTAATTCGAATGCACTATGTGAAAGAGCATAAAAAGATCTTTACAACGATGTGCATATCACTTCTGCTCGTGGTTTCTACCAAAAGTTACAGGCGGTTGAATAATTGGCAAATTTACGTTGACCATTCTCATTTCGTTTAGCAAAGTAAAAACTAACAGTTCGAAAATGAATTCTAAAGGATATTTCATGATGCTTTTGTGTTGGATTTGTTTATTATTTTATAAAATGCACTACGCAACTTATTAAAATCATAATATATGTGCAAAACAAAAGCAATTAGAGCGAAATTTTCCAATTTAACTTTCTCATAAATGCTTCGACCAAAGTTGCTCAAATTTTGCATGTACGTTTATTAAAGAGGTACACAGGGGCACTTTTTTCATTTTTTGTTTAAACCTTAAATTCCGTGATATATCGACTTCTAAAGTTTTTGAACATTTATAAAATACTCAAAATTGCACAAATCAAAAAAATAAAAAAAGTGCCCCTGCATTAGGTCCGTTTATAGATTTGTGCAAAATTTGAGCTACTTTTATTTAGCCGTTAATGAGTGACACCATTTTGAAAATTTGAAATTATCCCTCTTGTGTAAGTTGCAAGCCAAGCAATAAATTTTTCAAACTCTGCAAATTACTAGTACTTAGCACCAACTATCGTTGCTGAAAATTTGAAAGAGATTGGTTGAGAATTGAATGCAGGAGAGCCGGTCCCGGTAATGGAAGCGCCCCCTTAAACTGCCGAAAATTAGCTATTTTTATAAATTTCCAAAATTTGCCTATGCTTATGTGTTAAACATGCCATACTTTCAAATGCACCATGAACTCAATTTTTCTAAAAAACTAAGACTTTTTTGATACAGTTATATTAAAAACAACCCGCTCTTTCGATTGGAACGGCGAGAAATACTAATGACAACTTTCCAGAAATTTTTGAGAGTGAATGTTTCTCGCATATGGTCCCCCCCCCGAGTGGTTTTACTTTCCCGCCAGTTTGGGAAATTTTTTCTCACAAATGACAAGACCCAGAGAGGAGCTGCATAGCTCATACGAAAGCTTATGACTAGACCTAGCTGCCTGTAATCAGCATTTTGATACCTCATACCACTAAAAAGTTCTAGCCAAAAATCCGAAAAGTGTGTTTTTACCGCTTGACTATAGTCTCAGTAATAAAGAGTTTTGGCTACTACTCTCTGTCCGTTGAAAAATACGCAAATATTATTGACTTTTCCAGTGTTTCTAGAGTAATTGAGCTTATTAGACAAGCCGTTTCTGCGCATTCCTTGCAGTTTATGCTCCTCAACCGAAAACGTGCAACTTTGTCAAAATTCACTAAATAAGCCTGCTACGATTCAAAGCCAAATTGACCATCTTTCCATTTCGAATTCGACGCCGGCGCTTTTATCATAAATCAAGCACATATGGACGTAAAATGACATTGAATTTGTTTGCCGCCTCGGCCTTTTTTGGATGGTACTCTGAGCGAAATCTGTCAAATCCAGTGGTTTGCTGACCGACCCGTTTGGCCATATTTCTGCTGCTGGCCAGCTCTAGGCACAGGCTATCTAGCCTTGGTCTATGCAGGTTAGTACCCCTTGGTAATGGCAAGAAATGTGCCAAAGGATATCTCTGGAGCTCATTCCTGTGGTTAGCAATAGGCACAAATGTCGGACTAGGTGACTGCACCTAAAAGTGACCGAACAGCACCAACTTTGGACGCCCATATCTCACTACTGGGAGCACTTAGAAAAATTTCGATTGCAGTTTTGTAGCTCTCCTAACATCGACATTAACATATGTGAAAACTGCGGAATCGGTGAAGGTCGAAAAATTGGCTTGCCAAACCTTGGTTAATCTTTTCAGAAATCGTGTCATATATAAAATTGATAGGCCAATAAATGTTTTAGCAGCCTCGAATACCGCAACTGGTGAACGTAATATACGTAACAAAATCCTAATACATCAGCAATAGTCCTTTATTGTCCAATTTATCTGTTTAATCACGCGCTAGCAACTCGCAAAAACAACCAATAATCAGTCCACCCTCTCACTCCAGCTTGTGTTCTCTCGAAGATCTCCCCTCCTCTGTCTGGGTTTTCTGGTCTACTTTTTACTAGGTTTTCATAGTAGCCGAACAAATCTCATTCTAAGCTCAAAACTGTCTTTACATTTCCTTCCCCTTTTACAAAAAAAACTTGGACACTTAGGATCAAACAAACTAACAAACAAACAAACAAATAACCAAATCAAACGAAACGAGCAGCATAGCAATACTAATAACATTTCGCACCTATGTATATTAGTCTGTATGGCCACACAGATTTAATATTTACAGCAAAACAGAAAATTTTTAATTGCTAAAATGTCTGTTGAGCTCTAAAATGCTGTAGGCACCAGCTACTTTATGTTTTCACCATTGCCTACGTTGCTGATATAGTAACTTTTTGGAATCCCTTACGTTGCAGTATAGGCTCCAGCTACTTTATATTTTCACCGACTCCCACGTAGCCTCCATAAGGTATTCCAGTTAAGCTGCATACTTAGGAAATGTGTACAACGGGTTTCTGCCCAACGTTGCCGAAATTTTCGCAAAACTTGTAGCACCCCGGTATACGCCGTCTATATAAAATTCACACTAGTCTTAGGTCCAGTCAACGGTTGCACAGGAGGCTAACACCCAAACAGATGGTCAACAACAGTACGAGGTACCCCGACGTCAGCGAGGAAACAAAACAAAACACACCCAAATCGAACTACTCCGAAATCATCAAACTGCAGAGCGGGTCGTTAAGCTTACTTTATGTTTTCGTCTTAACAGACCAGGAGCAATTATCCAATTTTTAACATCAGAAAGGAGAGAATCAGTGCAAAGAAAGGAAACGAAACTCGTAGCTGAGAAGCTATAGGATAGTCGAGGAGGAAAGATAGTTGGCGCCATAAAGAAAGGAAGACAACTACTAGTCCGAATCCTAAACTTGCAAAGGCCGTAAATTTCGGGAATATGCACAAAATGTTTCGTTGCTGTCCAAATCCTGGAGGAAGCACGTCGCTGGAGATAGCTTCTTCTTTACGCGGTAGGGTCCTTGCCACCTTCGGTCAAACGTCTTGTTTCTGTAGAAGTTCCGAAGCAAAACTAAGTGACCAGGCATGAACTCTGGCGACCTAGCCTTAGATTTGTGGGCTCTTTCTTGCCAGTTGTGGGCCTTTCGCTGCCCTCCTAGAGCTTTGGCATGCAACTGTGCTAGTCCTTGCCTAAGAAAGTCGTAGTACTCTTTAACGTCAGAGCTCGGTAGGTCGTGCCCAATGTTTACTAAATCAGACGGTAATCTGGGCAGCCTTCCAAATAGCATTTGAAAAGGACTAATACTGGTGGAGCTGTGCACGCTACTGTTGTAAGCTAAAGTCACGTAAGGCAAGAATCTATCCCATTTTCTCGGAAAGCCCTGGACACAAATTGAAATTTGTTCAGCCACTGTCCTATTTAATCTTTCTACCAGGCCGTTGCTTTGCGGGTGAAAAGGCGTTGAATACAATTGCTTAATTTCAAGGAGGCTAGCTACCTTCCTCAACAACTTAGACATAAATGCAGCCCCTCTATCTGACTGAAGTACCACCGGACAACCGTGCTGTAGTACCACGGAGTCAACAAGGGTTTAGCAACTGTAGCTGCATCAGCCTTTCGGCAACTTGCTGTCACCGCCCATTTTGTGAAATAGTCTATGAATACGATAGCAAAACGGTTTCCCGTTCGTGTTCTCGGAAGTGGGCCTAAAATATCTACGCCTACACGTTCAAATGGCTTGTCTGCTAGTATTTGCTGTAGTGGAACTTTACCAACTGTTGAACTCTTAACGGGTTGACATCCAGAACACTTTCTGCACCAACTCTCGACATCACGAGCCATACTTGGCCAGAAGAACCGTGGCGAAAGCCGCGCAAGTGTTCGCTTGTATCCAAAGTGCCCTGCTAAAAGACCATCATTCACTCCACTCAAAAATTTAGCCTTTAAACTTTTGGGGATAACAACTCTACGATTCTTAAGACGCTTACTGTATGTGCATAACAACCCATTGTCGATGCAATAGCCACTAGGTGACGTGTCTCTAGACTCCAACTCACGAAGGTGCTTTAAGCAGAAGGGATCTTCCCGCTGGGCCTCTGCTAACTCCTCCGATGAAATACTTGAAGGAAAGCCGGCTGAAATGATTGCTGCCAATGTCGGGTTACGGGAGAGATAATCCGCGTTCCCGTTGTCTTTGCCACGCCTGTAAACTACGTCAGTGATGTTATACTGACCAAGATCCATAGACCAACGAGCCAATCTACCTTTCGGGTTCTTGATACTTCGGATCCACTGCAAAGGGTTATGGTCTGTTACCAGCTTAAACTCATGGCCATAAAGATACGGCCTGAACTTATCTTCTACTGCCCAGTGCATGACTAGTGCTTCCTTCTCTATGGTGGAATAATTCTGCTCACTGGGACGCAACCCTCTACTGGCATAGCATATAAATATAACTACTTCCTCTCCTTCTCTGTGCTGGGACAACACCGCCCCAAGACCGCTGTCAGAAGCATCTGAATATACAATAAATGGCTGCGAAAAGTCCGGCCTGCGTAACAAGGGCTCGCTGGTAAGCACCCTCTTTACTGTTTCGAACGCTTTCTGACAATCAGTACTCCACCTGAACGGGACGTTCTTTCTCACAAGCCTGGAGATGGGTTCAGTGACATGCGACAAGTTCGGAATGAAATGACGATAGTAGGAAGCTAGACCAAGAAAACTTCGCGCCTCCTTAGTACTCCTCGGAGCGGTCAACTTACTGATAGCTTCGGTCTTGGCGGGATCGGGCTGGACGCCCTTGGCACTCACTAGATGTCCTAGGTACACTACCTGTAACTGACAAAATGAGCATTTCTTTCCCTTGAGCTTGAGGTTTGCCGAACTCAACCGCTCTAGGACCTCGCGAAGCCTAACCAAGTGTTCCTCAAATGTTTCCGAAAAGATAATGATGTCATCAATATAGTCTAAACAGATTTTGCTAGTCAACCCACTAAGAAAAAACTGCATCGTTCGTTGGAACGTCGCTGCCGCATTACACAGCCCAAACGGCATGACGTTGAACTGGTAGAGACCGTTCTGGCAGACAAAGGCTGTTTTCTCCTTGTCCTTCTCCTCCTTCTCCGCCATGGGTATTTGCCAGTAGCCTGAGCATAGATCTAAGCTTGTGAAATACTTAGCGGACCCTAAAGTATCCAGCGATTCTTCGATCCGAGGTATAGGATGAGAGTCTTTTACCGTGACAGCATTAAGACGACGGAAGTCTATGCAAAACCTGTCACTACCATCCTTCTTCTTTACTATAACTATGGGCGAAGCCCATGGGCTAGTACTCGGACTAATGATACCGCGTTCTAGCATGCTCTGAATATTTTCCTCAATTACCTTCTTCCTAGATTCGGGCTCGCGGTAGTGTCGCTGCTTTATCGGTTGAGCCGATCATTATTCAAATTCAAACGGCCAAAGTTTCAGCGAAAGGGAGTTAGCACAAGGTCATCAGAAAGTACAACTGGACTGGTTTCGTTACCAAAATACGAGGAACGGTGGATTTGAGAAGTCGGAAGTTTGACATTGCCATTAAACCTAGCGAGCAACTTAGTATTTTTGACAAGATTTCCCTCTTCAAAATTGACAATTATCTTGTGGTTCCCCAGAAATGACGCCCTCAGAATGCAGTCTATGGTCGTATTTTCAACAACAAGGAAAACAACCTCAAATTTTTTGCCTGAAAGTGCCACGCGCGATTTGCAAGAACCTAAAACTTTAAACGGACTGCCTGTCACACTCTGGGGCGTGCTGCAATAGGGGGTTAGAGGTAGCCTTGAAACTTTTCCCAAAAAGACTTGCTAATTATACTAGGGCCGGAGCCCATGCAAAGCTTTACAGAAAATACCATTCACATAAGAGTTAACAAAGACAGGATAAGATGCAGCAGAGAACGACGAACAAGAAGCCATGTGCTGAGGCTTAAAATTATGAACAAACTCAGATTCTAACACCAAACTACTGTCAAAACTATCTACACTAATTAGGAACAGAGAATGAAAAATTCTGATTCTGTACAAACGAATCACAAGTGCTAAACCCAACTCCATCCCGGGCAGGAGCAGGGCAAGCTAGTTTCCCCGACGGCCTCTAGCGCGGCCTCGAGACGTGCCTCTGGCACCAGAAGCACCTAGACGGTCCCGCATATACGTGGAACCACCTACCGCACAATTAGAGCTGGTGCGATAGTTTGGACAATGCGCCGCCCAATGACCACTACCACCGCAGTGATAGCAATTTTGACCGCTACTACTGCGGTCCACCTGCTTTAAGCTCGTCTCCTTAGCTGTAAGAGCTGCCAATTGATCGGATAGGTGCTGCACCTGACGACCTAGATTGTGCACCTGGTTCTCCAGCATGCTACAAGTTTGCAAGACGTGCACAGTCTCGGCGTCTGTTGGTGCAGTCACAGCTGCAACCGCTTCCTGCTTTTGAAACTTTTCTAAGACGGACATAATTTTACCATTTTGCTCTTGAACATTTTTCAACTCCTGCCTAAGCAGTGATACCTCGGAAGACTGTTCAGGATTTGGAAACAATTTGCGAGAGTACTCCTCTTTTCTAGCCAGTTCAAGAGCTTTTTCTAAATTTTCAGGGCTCTGTTTTATCAAAAGTTTACGAATATACGGCAGAGATTGATTCTGCAGCAGTAAAATCAACTCCTTATCTGTAGATTGGTCATCCAAATCAGGCCGTGCCAGCTCTAGTAGCCGCTGCAAACGATCAACAAATTCTGTAACTGGTTCGGCGTCTTTTTGCTGACAGTCTTGCAGCTCACACCACCTGAGGCACGCCTCATTTGGAGGACAAATTTTCTTGACAAAAGTAGTTTGAACTGAATTTAGAGACTGTTTTTCCTCCTCTGTTAACCTGTCGAATATTCTGGCGGCCATACCTTCAAGAAATGTAGGGAGAATACGCAAGGAGTCAGCCGGGGACCACATTTGCGCCTCTGCATACCGTTTATACGCTTTAAACCAGTCCCGCACATTTTGGTTGGCAGCACAAGAAAACTTGGGAGGGGGAGGGATAGCATTTAACTGTAAAAACTGTCTATCGTGGACCCTGATATTTTCGACCGACCCTTCATCAGACACACTTGGTTCCGGCGACTCCTGGCGCCTTCCCCTTCGTTGAACTCGACGAGGCATTGCACAATGCTATTACAACATGCTATACTACTCACTTGATTGCCGCATAGTTAGAGTGATCTGTCCTTTTCTTCGGAGTCTTCTTTGTAAGGTCAACTTCAAATGTCCTGAACCGAAGCCAGCCTGGCGGTTGGGCAGGGGCACTAACAACGTTTAGCAGGGTAGGCAGGGATCACAAATGAAATGGCAGGGAAAGAAGATGTTCGCGGCCGATGCACCAAAAATTGATAGGCCAATAAATGTTTTAGCAGCCTCGAATACCGCAACTGGTGAACGTAATATACGTAACGAGATCCTAATACATCAGCAATAGTCCTTTATTGTCCAATTTATCTGTTTAATCACGCGCTAGCAACTCGCAAAAACAACCAATAATCAGTCCACCCTCTCACTCCAGCTTGTGTTCTCTCGAAGATCTCCCCTCCTCTGTCTGGGTTTTCTGGTCTACTTTTTACTAGCTTTTCATAGTAGCCGAACAAATCTCATTCTAAGCTCAAAACTGTCTTTACATTTCCTTCCCCTTTTACAAAAAAAACTTGGACACTTAGGATCAAACAAACTAACAAACAAACAAACAAATAACCAAATCAAACGAAACGAGCAGCATAGCAATACTAATAACATTTCGCACCTATGTATATTAGTCTGTATGGCCACACAGATTTAATATTTACAGCAAAACAGAAAATTTTTAATTGCTAAAATGTCTGTTGAGCTCTAAAATGCTGTAGGCACCAGCTACTTTATGTTTTCACCATTGCCTACGTTGCTGATATAGTAACTTTTTGGAATCCCTTACGTTGCAGTATAGGCTCCAGCTACTTTATATTTTCACCGACGCCCACGTAGCCTCCATAAGGTATTCCAGTCAAGCTGCATACTTAGGAAATGTGTACAACGGGTTTCTGCCCAACGTTGCCGAAATTTTCGCAAAACTTGTAGCACCCCGGTATACGCCGACTATATAAAATTCACACTAGACTTAGGTCCAGTCAACGGTTGCACAGGAGGCTAACACCCAAACAGATGGTCAACAACAGTACGAGGTACCCAGACGTCGGCGAGGAAACAAAACAAAACACACCCAAATCGAACTACTCCGAAATCATCAAACTGCAGAGCGGGTCGTTAAGCTTACTTTATGTTTTCGTCTTAACAGACCAGGAGCAGTTATCCAATTTTTAACATCAGAAAGGAGAGAATCAGTGCAAAGAAAGGAAACGACACTCGTAGCTGAGAAGCTATAGGATAGTCGAGGAGGAAAGATAGTTGGCGCCATAAAGAAAGGAAGACAACTACTAGTCCGAATCCTAAACTTGCAAAGGCCGTAAATTTCGGGAATGTGCACAAAATGTTTCGTTGCTGTCCAAATCCTGGAGGACGCACGTCGCTGGAGATAGCTTCTTCTTTACGCGGTAGGGTCCTTGCCACCTTCGGTCAAACTTCTTGTTTCTGTAGAAGTTCCGAAGCAAAACTAAGTGACCAGGCATGAACTCTGGCGACCTAGCCTTAGATTTGTGGGCTCTTTCTTGCCAGTTGTGGGCCTTTCGCTGCCCTCCTAGAGCTTTGGCATGCAACTGTGCTAGTCCTTGCCTAAGAAAGTCGTAGTACTCTTTAACGTCGGAGCTCGGTAGGTCGTGCCTTGGTTAATCTTCTCAGAAATCGTGTCATATATAAAATTGATAGGCCAATAAATGTTTTAGCAGCCTCGAATACCGCAACTGGTGAACGTAATATACGTAACGAGATCCTAATACATCAGCAATAGTCCTTTATTGTCCAATTTATCTGTTTAATCACGCGCTAGCAACTCGCAAAAACAACCAATAATCAGTCCACCCTCTCACTCCAGCTTGTGTTCTCTCGAAGATCTCCCCTCCTCTGTCTGGGTTTTCTGGTCTACTTTTTACTAGCTTTTCATAGTAGCCGAACAAATCTCATTCTAAGCTCAAAACTGTCTTTACATTTCCTTCCCCTTTTACAAAAAAAACTTGGACACTTAGGATCAAACAAACTAACAAACAAACAAACAAATAACCAAATCAAACGAAACGAGCAGCATAGCAATACTAATAACATTTCGCACCTATGTATATTAGTCTGTATGGCCACACAGATTTAATATTTACAGCAAAACAGAAAATTTTTAATTGCTAAAATGTCTGTTGAGCTCTAAAATGCTGTAGGCACCAGCTACTTTATGTTTTCACCATTGCCTACGTTGCTGATATAGTAACTTTTTGGAATCCCTTACGTTGCAGTATAGGCTCCAGCTACTTTATATTTTCACCGACGCCCACGTAGCCTCCATAAGGTATTCCAGTCAAGCTGCATACTTAGGAAATGTGTACAACGGGTTTCTGCCCAACGTTGCCGAAATTTTCGCAAAACTTGTAGCACCCCGGTATACGCCGACTATATAAAATTCACACTAGACTTAGGTCCAGTCAACGGTTGCACAGGAGGCTAACACCCAAACAGATGGTCAACAACAGTACGAGGTACCCAGACGTCGGCGAGGAAACAAAACAAAACACACCCAAATCGAACTACTCCGAAATCATCAAACTGCAGAGCGGGTCGTTAAGCTTACTTTATGTTTTCGTCTTAACAGACCAGGAGCAGTTATCCAATTTTTAACATCAGAAAGGAGAGAATCAGTGCAAAGAAAGGAAACGAAACTCGTAGCTGAGAAGCTATAGGATAGTCGAGGAGAAAAGATAGTTGGCGCCATAAAGAAAGGAAGACAACTACTAGTCCGAATCCTAAACTTGCAAAGGCCGTAAATTTCGGGAATGTGCACAAAATGTTTCGTTGCTGTCCAAATCCTGGAGGACGCACGTCGCTGGAGATAGCTTCTTCTTTACGCGGTAGGGTCCTTGCCACCTTCGGTCAAACTTCTTGTTTCTGTAGAAGTTCCGAAGCAAAACTAAGTGACCAGGCATGAACTCTGGCGACCTAGCCTTAGATTTGTGGGCTCTTTCTTGCCAGTTGTGGGCCTTTCGCTGCCCTCCTAGAGCTTTGGCATGCAACTGTGCTAGTCCTTGCCTAAGAAAGTCGTAGTACTCTTTAACGTCGGAGCTCGGTAGGTCGTGCCTTGGTTGATCTTCTCAGAAATCGTGTCATATATAAAATTGATAGGCCAATAAATGTTTTAGCAGCCTCGAATACCGCAACTGGTGAACGTAATATACGTAACAAAATCCTAATACATCAGCAATAGTCCTTTATTGTCCAATTTATCTGTTTAATCACGCGCTAGCAACTCGCAAAAACAACCAATAATCAGTCCACCCTCTCACTCCAGCTTGTGTTCTCTCGAAGATCTCCCCTCCTCTGTCTGGGTTTTCTGGTCTACTTTTTACTAGCTTTTCATAGTAGCCGAACAAATCTCATTCTAAGCTCAAAACTGTCTTTTACAATAATATTATATACGTACATCCTGGAAACTTTACTCGATTTGAAAGAATTTAGAAAACGCGATAAAATTGACAAAATTCGGCGTTTTTTTCAAAAAATTTGACTTCATCAAATTTTCGTCATTTATTTTCTGAACATGATTTTTATTTGGCGAACGTCAAAATAGATTTCAGCTTCAGCTGTTTTGATTTCAGGGTGTATACTATTTTAATATGTTTGGTTTAAATTTTACTTTGTTGGCCTGTTTTTTACCCGGTTTCACTCGTTTGTAGCATAGCATTCTTACATATATATATATATATATATATATATATATATATATATATATATATATATATATATATATATATATATATATATATATATATATATATCAGCGGTCCTGCCTTCCAACATTGCATACCGTTGCTATAACTTTCCATACTATTCGATCGAGGGGGTCTGGGAGGCCAGCGCATCCAGAAGTTATTCTTTTCATTTTGAAGAGCCAAGAAAATTTTTGAAAATTTAGACATTTTTAGGGAGAATTATAATTGCTCTCAAAAACAGAGATTTTTGACTCGTTTACTGCAAAAACTATTTACCATAAACCATTTACCATTTACCATATTTACCATAAACATAAAGCTATTTCTGCAATAAATTTTTCCGAAAAAATCCATCCGCCACAGTTAGCACTAGCTTGATATTATATATTTGCTTTCACAATCTCAACTGACACTTAAGGTGGTGATTCCCTTTGGTCACATAAAGTTTGCACCATTATTACTCATTCATTACTTGGAGTTAAGAAGCAATTTTTATATCAAAATGTAGCTTGACATTTTCTCTTTTTAATGCATGCCACGAAACTAATGTTGCTTTTCTAAAATATTTTTAGCACATTTTAGAAGAAGTATAATTTTCCAGAATTTTTGCAGACTCATGTAAATTTTTTCGCGAGACATCAGTTATATCATTCGATACCTCCATCAAATAGCTGGGGTCGATTTTTTATTTATTGTGAAATCGCTCTTCGTTACAGAGAAATAAGCTGAAATGTTTGCGTAACCTGGATTTTGCCTACTTTTTCCAAATCTGTCAAGCGATTACTTTAGCTAGAAAGCAGTAATCGGGACAACTAAAAAATCGTCCCTGGGTATATTTGTGCAGAACACATTTGTTCAGTAGCAGCCCTGCAAATTGCATGGTGAATGCTCCACAATCTTTGGAAAAAATTGGTCGTGTTTTTGCAAAAACTACATTTTTTATGATAGCAGCCTACAGGATAGCAGTTGGAAGACGATCATGCGTCGGATAATTTGTCCCTGTGAGACCTTCAGATCGGCGCCCTTAGTTTGATTTTACGACTTGCGTAGTTCAGGAAATGTTGGATTATTTGACTTCTGCAAAGATGACAAGTTTTCGACGCCAAAACAAGAAAATCGCCTATATCTCACGGTAGAGAAAAGCTAGATACTTGCTTTAAAAAGCAAAAATATGAAGCTCAATGAGATCTTTCGAATGCATGTAGTCATAACTGTATAGCGGGTGCTAAACGTTCGGAAATTGGGAAAAACCACTCTGACCGGAAATCTCGAATTTTTGAATCGGGATTGCGCGAAGGGTGCTGGAACCCTAAAAGAACTTATTTCGGAAAGTTTCATCAAATTTCATCATTATTTACGCCGCCAAATAACAATATGTGCCCAAAAGGAATCACCACCTTAAGCAGAGCTGAATAGTTAATACAACCATATTATTTAAGGTTATTCGTGCACTTTTCAAAAAATAATAGGTCAAATTTAGCAATTTTGCGGGAGGACAAGCTAGGCTTCAACATCTAGTTAGCTCACATTCGTTTGAAATTTCTAAAAGTAAAATAATAATTTTTAGAATAACGATTTTGGCGGAAGCAGTAAAGTTGTCTCAAAAGTGTGTAACATGTTTCAATTTCTGAGAAAATTCTGTACCATTTATCCAATTAGAATCTAGAAAACCAAATAAAATGACAAAAATTAAGAAAGGACATAAGAAGAGATCAAAGAATTTGAAAATCGGCCTTATCGTGAAGAAAGTAGAAAGAACTAAAAGAAATTCAAGATTCGTAGGTAAAACTTGAAATTTGTTTTTAAGATTTAAACTGAAATTTATTAAATTTACACCAAAAAACAAAAAATTTCTCTGACTTTCTCATTTTCCCGGTTTTTCCCGGTGTTTCACGATTTCCCTGATATTCCCGGTTTTTCCCGGTCTCATGAACCCTGAAAATTTTTGTCTTTTAACGCTTTTTTCCGCCAAAACAAGGCTTGTTTTGATAGTTTTAGGCGTTTATACACGGTTTCAAAGCGATTTGAAGTCAAAATTTGAGAAAATTTTTCAAAAAAGACCATTTTCGGCAAAATTTAGCTACTTTTTGGCTCCAAAAAGGGCCGGGGGGTTGGGTGGTGGTAACAGAAAATTGGTGGAGGGTAAGCATAGGAGTGTTAGGGGGGGGGCCCTCCCCCCCAAATGGAGGGGTCGCAGACCCTCCCCCCCTAAAAAATTTTTTCTACCCCTCCCCCCAAATCGTCCTTCGGCCGACCCCCCCCCTAAAAATTTTAAACCCCCTACCTGAATTTTTTAGCTAAAAATTCGAAAATTTTCAAAAAATTAGCTTAAAATTGCTAAAATTCGCCTTATTACCTTAAAAATCGCTTAAAATTGCTGAAAATCGAGAAAAATTTTCAGTTTTTTAGCGAAAAACCGATTTTTCGCCGACCCCCCCTCAAAAATTTTCCTTACCCCTCCCCCCAAATCGACTTTTTCTCGACCCCCCCTCCCCCTTTTTGCCAAACCCCCACCCTACTTTTTTCAAACCCCCACCCCCACTTTTTTCGCCAGCCACACCTATGAGGGTAAGTCAAAAATTTGGCACTTATTAGTGCCAATTCGGCACTTATTTAATGGGGGGAGGGGTTCGCCTTGGTCCCCCTTCCTTATGGTTCGAAAACTTTTTTGTCTCCGATTTGGCTGAGAAGTTGCCCCAAGGCATAGTTTCCTTTGGTTGGGCGGGGGGTACTCCTCCCAAAACTTTCGACCAACTTTACCCCCTCCCAGATTTTTTACTTTCCCTCCCCCCACTTTTGGTTGCCCCCCCAGCACTTTTTGGGGTCAAAAAGTGTAGTGTTTTGAATATAGATTTGCTACAGTACTGTGATTTGATCTGCTATAGTGAAGTTATAGCGTTATAGCTATAGTTATAGCGACACTCTGCTACTTCAAAATCACCCGCCGAAGCTCTGCAAGGTAGACAACTTCGAACAAGGCTATCGGCTATGAAAGAATCAAGAGCTACTATACCTTTTCAGGTAACTGGAAGTCGTTTCTCAGTTGGGGACAATGTATGGGTTCGTGACTATGGCATTTCGAATAAATGGGTGAAAGGGGTTATCGTGAGAAGTGTGGGCTCCCGCCTGTTTATGGTTAAGGTTGACAAAGGTATATGGAAGCGCCATCAAAACCAGCTGCGCAAACGAGGCACAGCTGCTGGTGGTGGGTCCGGTCTTGGGACAACATCGTCTGATGACGACGTGTTGTGGGATGCTTTTTCCGGTGATTTGGGTTTGAATTTGGGAGTTGCTCCGAATGCCCCTGGCCGCCCAAATACTCCGCCGGAAGCGCCAGCTGCTCGCCCTGTGCGAGTGCGTAGACGGCCCTTGACTTTTGTACCTGGTTCTGACCGCGGGTTCTTCCGTCCGGAGTAAAGAACGAAGAAAACATTTTTAAAAGAAGGGAAAAGTTGTAGTGTTTTGAATATAGATTTGCTACAGTACTGTGATTTGATCTGCTATAGTGAAGTTATAGCGTGTCCGTGATAACAGCTAGTTTCTAATAAGAGGAAACTTAACAAAAAGTTAGCTAAATTTTGCCAAAAATGGTCTTTTGAAAATGTTTTCTTAAATTTTGGCTTAAAATTAGAGATGCACCGGGGCCGGGACCAGTGGCGGATCCAGGATTTTGAAAAGGGGGGGCCCGCTGAAAAATTTTTCTGGGGGGGTAACCAAATTTTTGCTGGGGGATGGTGGTAAAAATTTGCTTTTTCCAGGAACAAAATATGTTTACAAGAAGATATTGTGTATGGAAAAGTTAGTTCACTTGCCAATTGGAAAACAACTGTATCCCGTGAGTGAAGCAAAGCATGGAGAATTGATATGCACACGAAGCACACGGGGGGTCTGGGGGGCGGAGCCCCCCACAAGTTGAAGGATTTTTTGAAATTGGAAAAAAATCCGTCATGCAAACTTTTGAAAAGATAAAATGGAGATGTACATGTGCATATATATATATATATATAGTAACTTACGAAGTGAAAAATTTGCACTAAAATAGTATAAGTATATATACGACAAGGAATGGTGGCAATAAAGAGGACAAACTACAAGGGCAACAAAGACAATGTACGAAACGGGGGCTCTGGGGGGCTCCGCCCCCCAGAAGTTGAAGAATTTTTTGAAATCGTGGAAAATTCAGCAATTCAAATGTTTCAAAAGTTAGTTAAGATAAGATGAGTTATTGAGTTGTATAATCGATCAGTGGAAAACCAAAACAGGAATTGGATGCTTTTCAGAATTTTTCACTTCCACGATTTATTCTAGAACACTTTCAGAAGCTGCCAATTATCAATCTTGCATTGCCCATTTATATATACGTATATATACGTTATGAAAGCAAAATAAAAATTGTATATATATATATATAATAGGGATGCACCGGGGCCTGGCCCCGGCACCGGGGCCAGGCCCCGGCCCCGGCCCCGGTGGTCAGGCCCCGGTACCGACCGGGGCCAAAAATTAGCAAAATTTTGTAAATTTTTTACATTTATTGACAAAAATTTTGAATATTCTAAAGTCAAAAAGTGTTACAAATCGTTTGTTTTCTCGCTGATATGAATGAAAACAACGATAGTAACGTTTGTATATCAAAAATTATTGCAAAATTTAAATTTTCAAGAAAATTTTTGAAAATTTTCGATTTGGATTTTGGACCCCCAATTTCTAGGCCCCGGCCCCGGTACCGGGGCCAAGGTGGCTCCGGCCCCGGCCCCGGCCGGGGCCACAATGAGGTCCCGCCCCCGGCCCCGGTAGTGGCGGCCCCGGTGCATCTCTAATATATAAATATAAGCCGGTATATAGTCATGAAATAAACTGAAAGCGTTCGGTACAATTAATTATATACTTACAAAACAAGAAAGGAAACAAAATAGAAGACACTTTAAGAGACAGAAGTTCTGTCACAGAATTAAGTACGTAATAAAGCAGCACGGAAGTACAAGTGCGCCGCAGGCGAAAGTTTTTTAAAAATTTGTGGAATTTATTAAAATTATGCTTAATTTTCACTCGAAATATGCATTATAAACAGCTGACAAAATTTTCTGGGGGGGCCCTGAATGTCAAAGGAGGGGGCCCAAATCGCAAAGGGGGGCCCCGGGCCCCCCCTGGATCCGCCACTGGCCGGGACCTCATCTTGACCACGGCAGGGGCCGGGACCTAGAAATTGGGGGTCCAAATAGAAAATTTTCAAACCTTTTCTTAAAAATTCAAATTATGCAATAATTTCTGGTATACTAACGTTACTATTGTTGTTTTCATTCAAATCGGTGAGATAACAACGGATTTGTAGTAGTTTTTGACTTTTGAAATTAAAAATTTTGGTCAAAAAATGACAAAAATTTACAAAATTTCGCTAATTTTTGGCCCCGGTCAGGACCGGGCCTGACCACGGGGGCCGGGGCCTGACACGCGGTGCATGCGGTGGCCAGGCCCCGGTGCATCCCTACTTAAAATAGCTTTAAAACCGTGTAAAAAATGCTTAAAAACTAAAAACAGGCCTTGTTTTGACGAAAAAAGCGTTAAACTACGTACAGATAATTTTACATTTTAAGGCCATTTTTTGGATTTCCCGAGGTCCGTATTTCCCCCAAAGGCCAAAACTACTTTTTCCAACCCCCTCCCCATTTTTTGCCAGACCCAAAGGCATAGGTGTAACGGAGATTTGGGGTGGGGGAGGCCCCCTCTGGAGACCCCCCAACCCCCCCCAGGACCCCCAACCCTCCCCCAAAAAATTTTTCATTTTTTATGCCAAAAATCGCATTTTCAGCCGTTTATAATGATAAAGAACATCTAGCCATAAAGTAATTTTAACATAAGACAGTGGTTTTAAACTCAAAAACTTGATTGCCAACATGTTTCCAAGTCCAAAATAAGGTCAATATCGAGTCATAAGATCCATAATACAGTTAAAAACGTGCATTTCTCATAATAATAAACAGTTTAAGCCAAAAATTTGGGCATTTTTGAAAATTTTTTCCAAATTTACCCTAAAAATACCCAAATTTTGGCCATTTTCGCGCCTTCGGGGCGACTACCCCGCCCCCCCCCCCCCCAGTTGTGGGGGGACGTCCCCCCCAAAAAGTTTGGGGGAGGGTTGAAAAGAGGCTTGGGGGGGGCTACCCTCCCACCTTACACCTATGCCCACAGGGAGAACTTATCCTCGATAAATTGTTGTAAAATATATACGTATATAAATGGTAAAAATGCCGCAAATCTGTAGTAAATCGCGATCGAGTGTTTATGGCATTTTTACCATAATTTTCCCTGCGCAAGGTACCATGCATTTACCACAAAGGTTCCAGGAGTTTATCATAAATTTGCGAAATTTACCACGACTCTACCATATAAAATCCCGTTTTTACAACAGTTTAACGATGACACTTACTATGATTACTCTTCGTTTTTACTGTTTGTTTATAGCATTTTTACCACGGTTTTACTATGACAACACTCATCGGAAAACGTAGTAAAAACGTTCTAAACGAGGTAAGCATGGGATAGTAAACATTCTGCCACTAATTTACCACGCTTTTACTTTTGTTTTCGGACGTGGTAAAACACGGTTTTACCACGTTTATACTACAATTTTACATCAAAACCAGGGGTACACTTAGGGGGGGGGGCGGCCGCCCCCCCCCGTCGGGATTCGAAGGTAGGAAAAATTAAGGAGAGAAAGAGGAAAAAGGAAAAAAACCAAAAAATTTCGCGCCGTCTGCGCGAATTTTCCAGTTTTTAACGGCATATTTATTGCATTTAGCATTTATGAAGAAAAAGCTTGGAATGCATCCGACTTTTCGGAGAAAATTACCATTTTTGCCTAAAAATGACAAGAATTTAAAAAAATTTTCTCAGTTCTTCAGTATGAAAAGAATTAAAGATTCGAAGACCGATTTTATTGCAAAAACAAAAAATTGGGGGCCCCCCCCCCCCCCCCCCCCCCCCCCCCCCCCCCCCCCCCCCCCCCCCCCCCCCCCCCCCCCCCCCCCCTCTCCCCCCCAGACCCCCCGGTAGATGAACGACTATTTCGAAATCTTGTGCACCTGGCGAATGCAAAAACTTTTTGAGACTCAACTACCCTCTTCTAAATCCCGGGTGCGCCCTTGGTCGGCGCAAAATTTATTCGATTTTTGTTTAATTTACGCTTATTTTTGAATTTTAAACCTGGTTTTGAAACATTTTGCCCCCAGACCCCCCAAATTTTTATGAGGTCCGCCCCCCCCCCTGAAAAAATTTCCTATGTGCGCCGCCGGTAGCCAGGTCACTCAGTCTGACAGCCCAACCATTCTGGTCAAAACAATTTTGACTGCTTTAGTTACATTTTTTAGTTTAGCTTCTGACCTAATTATTATCACGCATAAGAAGACTTAACTTTTGATTTCCGTATTATACAGATTTCAAGATGGTAAGTATATATATATATATATATATATATATATATATATATATAATAGGGGTCGCGGAAGCGACCCCTATAATATGTGTGAAAAGTGGCTGGAGACAGTGTAAAATAAGCTGCGCAGAAGCTGCGCAAAATCCTGCGCAGATCCTGCGCAGATTTCATGCGCAAATTGTAGAGCACATCGAGTTTAGTATGTCTGTGAAGTTTCAGGCCCGTATCACTTACCGTTAAAAAGTTGCGCCCCGGACCGGTTATGGCGGCGATGTTTTTTTTTCCGGTTTCTCCTATTTGATGGTTGTATTGTACATAATGTTCGCCGCTTTCACGTGATCTGCAGCGGTGGGCCAACCTAAAGGGCTATGGGGTCTAGTAGTACCCTCTAAAGAATTTAAGAATCACAACTTTTTTTGCGCCGCAGCTGCGCCACAGCGCCGCAGTGGCGCCGCAAAGTCGGCTCATAGCGAAAAGTGACCATTTTTGTGGTCGTCGCTCAGGTCGAACTTTACGAGCTGGAGCTGATTTCTTTTTATATTCAGAAATTGCATATATTGAACTAACTAACGGTCCAGGTTGCGTTTATCTATCACTTCCCTAGCGACCACAGTGGCCCGTCAAAGATGACGAAAATTCGAAAAATGAAAAATCGAAATTTCTCGCTATCTATTTAACTTTGAACGCTCAAATCTTCCATACAATGGTTTTCTGGCACGGAGAATCGATTCCCGCAGTCAGTTTTACCGTCAGACCCACCCATCTTGCTGGGCTGGTTCCACTTTGCCGTCGGGAGGGTCAAGTCGGAAACTGCTTCCTGGAGGTCCATAGTAGGCTTTACCTGGCCTCTCAAAACTTTGTCTATAGGGGTTTTCTGGTGCGCCCAGCTCATTTCCGGTGTCCTTTTTGCCGTAGGACTCATCCATCTTGCTGTGCTGGTTCCACTTTGCCGTCTGGAGGGTCATGTCGGAAACCGCTTCCTGGAGGTCCATAGTAGGCTCTACCTGGCCTCTCAAAACTTTGTCTATAGGGGTTTTCTGGTGTGCCCAGCTCATTCCCGGTATCCGTTTTGCCGTCCGACGTACCTATTTTGCTGGGCTGGTTCCACTTTGCCGTTTGAAGGGTCAGTCGGGTGGTCGAAAATAAAATTTTTCAAAAGTGGTCAAATTTGGTACCAAATGAAAGCCCTAAGCGAGCTGAGCAACTTTTGTCATAGAACTGCATGCTCAAAGTGGCTGTAGAGTGCTGTGGTGGGGTGGGGTGGGGACTTAGGCGATTTTCGGTCAAAAATGAAAGTTTTCAAAAGTGGTCAAATTTGGTACCAAATGAAAGCCCTAAGCGAGCTGAGCAACTTTTGTCATAGAACTGCATGCTCAAAGTGGCTGTAGAGTGCTGTGGTGGGGGTGGGGTGGGGACTTTGGCGATTTTCGGTCAAAAATGAAAGTTTTCAAAAGTGGTCAAATTTGGTACCAAATGAAAGCCCTAAGCGAGCTGAGCAACCTTAGTCATAGAACTGCATGCTCAAAGTGGCTGTAGAGTGCTGTGGTGGGGTGGGGTGGGGACTTAGGCGATTTTCGGTCAAAAATGAAAGTTTTCAAAAGTGGTCAAATTTGGTACCAAATGAAAGCCCTAAGCGAGCTGAGCAACTTTTGTCATAGAACTGCATGCTCAAAGTGGCTGTAGAGTGCTGTGGTGGGGTGGGGTGGGGACTTAGGCGATTTTCGGTCAAAAATGAAAGTTTTCAAAAGTGGTCAAATTTGGTACCAAATGAAAGCCCTAAGCTAGCTGAGCAACTTTTGACATGGAACCATCCACCAATATTTGCTGTGCCAAATAACGTCACGTGACCATGAAACTTTTGTCTTTACTTCTTCAACCGGAATTTAAAGGATATATACGTATACCTATTTATATTGATTATATATTTAAAGGATATATATACGTATACGATACAGCCAACACACACATATTATCCTCTTTTGTGCGGAGCATTTTTGTTACTTGTATATATATATATATATATATATGGTTTTCATTGTACATACTATATATTTGTTTTCGCTGAGGTTTGCTGAAGGAATCTCATTCCGCCGCACTTTTTGGCTCAGAGTCAGGTGTTTTTGTCTAAGTCCAAAGTATGTGTATCATAGAGGTCGCAGTAGAGTCCCTTATGAGAGAAACGTTCCTGGAGATAAGACCCTGAAAAGTCCCTAAAATAAGCTGCGCCAAATCTTGCCCAGATCTCGGACAGATTTCGATTACGTCATAGATTTTGGTATGTGTGCAAAATTTCATACGTACGCATTGCAATTTTGGCTGGTATTATATATATTATATACGCAGAATAAACGCAATCTGAATGAGCGTCAGTATGTATGGGCCATAGAGAAACATAGCTGTTAGTAAAAACATGATAGTTGTTTCCTGATTTATCATAGGGGTCGCGGCAGCGACCCCTATAATATGTGTGAAAAGTGGCTGGAGACAGTGTAAAATAAGCTGCGCAGAAGCTGCGCAAAATCCTGCGCAGATCCTGCGCAGATTTCATGCGCAAATTGTAGAGCACATCGAGTTTAGTATGTGTGTGAAGTTTCAGCCCCGTATCACTTACCGTTAAAAAGTTGCGCCCCGGACCGGTTATGGCGGCGATGTTTTTTTTCCGGTTTCTCCTATTTGATGGTTGTATTGTACATAATGTTCGCCGCTTTCACGTGATCTGCAGCGGTGGGCCAACCTAAAGGGCTATAGGGTCTAGTAGTACCCTCTAAAGAATTTAAGAATCACAACTTTTTTGATCCGCAGCTGCGCCACAGCTCAGCAGTGGCGCTGCAGTCGGCTCATAGCGAAAAGTGACCATTTTTGTGGTCGTCGCTCAGATCGAACGTTACGAGCTGGAGCTGATTTCTTTTTATATTCAGAAATTACATATATTGAACTAACTAACGGTCCAGGTTGCGTTTCTCTATCTCTTCCCTAGCGACCACAGTGGCCCGTCAAAAATGGCGAAAATTCGAAAAATGAAAAATCGAAATTTCTCGCTATATATTCAACTTTGAAAGCTCAAATCTTCCATACAATGGTTTTCTGGCACGGAGAATCGATTCCCGCAGTCAGTTTTACCGTCAGACCCACCCATCTTGCTGGGCTGGTTCCACTTTGCCGTCTGGAGGGTCCGGTCGGTGCCGACTTCCGGGAACACCATATAGGACTGTACATAGCCTCTCAAAACATTGTCTATAGGGGTTTTCTGGTGCGCCCAGCTCATTCCCGGTGTAGTTTTTGCCGTCCGACGTACCTATTTTGCTGGGCTGGTTCCACTTTGTCGTCGGGAGGGTCAAATCGAAAACCGCTTCCTGGAGGTCAATAGTAGGCTTTACCTGGACTCTCAAAACTTTGTCTATAGGGGTTTTCAGGTGTGCCCAGCTCATTCCCGGTATCCATTTTGCCGTCCGACGTGCATATATTGCTGGGCTGGTTCTACTTTGCCGTTTGACGGGTCAGTCGGGTGGGAGGGTCAAATGGTCGAAAATAAAGTTCTTCAAAAGTGGTCAAATTTGGTATAAAATGAAAGCCCTAAGCGAGCTGAGCAACTTTTGTCATAGAACTGCATGTTCAAAGTGGCTGTAGAGTGCTGTGGTGGGGTGGGGTGGGGACTTAGGTGATTTTGGGTCAAACATAAAATTTTTCAGAAGTAGTCAATTTTGGTATCAAATGAAAGCCCTAAGTGAGCTGAGCAACTTTTGTCATAGAACTGCATACCCAAAGTGGCTGTAGAGTGCTGTGCTGTGGTGGGGTGGGGACTTAGGCGATTTTGGGTCAAAAATGAAATTTTTCAAAAGTGGTCAAATTTGGTACCAAATGAAAGCCCTAAGCGAGCTGAGCAACTTTTGTCATAGAACTGCATATTCAAAGTGGCTGTAGAGTGCTGTGGTTTGGGTGGGGTGGGGACTTAGGTGATTTTGGGTCTAAAATAAAATTTTTCAAAAGCGGTCAAATTTAGTATCAAATGAAAGCCCTAAATGAGCTGAGCAACTTTTGCTGTGTCGGATTTATGCCTTTCTCAACCGGAATTTAAAGGATAGACATTGGCCCAACACACATATGGGGTCAAATGGTCGAAAATAAAGTTCTTCAAAAGTGGTCAAATTTGGTATAAAATGAAAGCCCTAAGCGAGCTGAGCAACTTTTGTCATAGAACTGCATGTTCAAAGTGGCTGTAGAGTGCTGTGGTGGGGTGGGGTGGGGACTTAGGTGATTTTGGGTCAAAAATGAAATTTTTCAAAAGTGGTCAAATTTGGTACCAAATGAAAGCCCTAAGCGAGCTGAGCAACTTTTGTCATAGAACTGCATATTCAAAGTGGCTGTAGAGTGCTGTGGTTTGGGTGGGGTGGGGACTTAGGTGATTTTGGGTCTAAAATAAAATTTTTCAAAAGCGGTCAAATTTAGTATCAAATGAAAGCCCTAAATGAGCTGAGCAACTTTTGCTGTGTCGGATTTATGCCTTTCTCAACCGGAATTTAAAGGATAGACGTTGGCCCAACACACATATTATCCCCTTTTGTGCGGAGCATTTTTGTTACTTGTAATAATAGTTGCTGACTCATTATTAAATGTTTCAAACTTTGTCCTTGGCATTTTAATGTTGACCTTTGCCTTTGCAGCGTCTTCATTTTTATGAAACTGCACGGGGCATTTTTCCTACTTGCATCTATATCACACATGTCACATACGTAGGTATATAATTATATACTAGTGATGTGCGCTGAAGCATTTGCCCGCTCCGGAGCTCCGGCCGGAGCGGGCTGTCGGAGCACCGGAGCTCCGGAGCTCCGCGGAGCTCCGACGTCTGTGGAGGTTAAAAATGAAAAAATTTTATTTTAAGCTAAGAAAGTTATTTTTGCAATGAAAAGCAAGTCTACTAACTGTTTACTACTATCGCTTTACATTTTTATGTTCAGTATCTGATGCCTTTGCTATGCACATTTGTTCTATTTGCTAACCTGTCTTTTTGATCTGAAATGAGTTCAGACTTTCACAAATTTTCACAGAATGTATGGCAGTTTGATTTATGGTTCTATTGCGTTTGTATAAAAGCATGTGTTAGTTTGCACTGCCTTTAGTTCTAATGTTTCACTATTTCAAGATTTGCTAGCTAAGTTTAAGTTTTGTGTATAAGATTTAGACTCTATAAAATTCGTTACGAGAATTTCGTCAAAACTAAATTTTTCAAATCCAAAATGAATTATTGCAATTTCAGCAATGTGGACCAGATTTGCTTTTATCCACTGCTTAACTTTCAATAAAGTATGTATATATAACCATAAAATATGAATTTGAACGAGAAATTCTATCTCAAAAAATATTAGAAAAGATGCGAGAGAAGAAAGTAAAAAAAATATTATTAGGCCTTGAAGGTTGCGCCAGAAGAATAGATTTTATTGGAAGAAGGAAAAAACTTTTATGGAAACAATTCTTAGGTCATAGTTTAGAATTATATATATATTTCAATTTTATCATCTGAACAAGTTGGAAAACGAATCATACAGCATTCCGAAATAGAAAAATAAAAAATAATACGGACCCTAATTAATTACAGTTCTTAGGCACTGTCCGTGAGACTACAGCAAGAAATCGTTAAAAGTATTCAAATATTGCTTCATTACCCAACTTATGAACAACAGATAGGCTTCAAAGCTTGAAAATGGTTGCTCCGGAGCTCCGGAGCAGAAGCCCGCTCCGGAGCACCGAAAATCGGAGCTTCGCTCCGGAGCTCCGTCGGAGCGGAGCTCCGGCGCACATCACTATTATATACACAACTGTAATATAGGTACCTTTTAATACAAATGAATAATGTAATTTCAGACGATTAGCAAGAATAATAAAATGATGCAGCACATCAACTTCAGAATGAGGGTGATTCTTCAAGATTCTAGAACATTCGTTGGATATTTCAAAGCTTTTGATAAGCACATGAATTTGATCTTAACAGACTGCGAAGAATTCAGACGGGTATGTAATGTGTTAGACGTTCGTAGACTGCACCTTTGACAAGTGTGCACATTTGCCAAACCATTTGGGACTATCAGCACTTTCTCCAAGAGTAGGCTAAATTTTTTGCAAGGAAATACTAGAAATTTTCAGTGGCAAACAGGGTATTTTTAAACAGCCCAGATCAGTGAAACCTCCCTTTTAATATTTATTGCGTCTCCTTGTGTACTGTTATGTCTCACATTTTGAAAAGTTTTCTGTATGTATAATACGTATATATATTAATTTAAAATTTTTTGTTAGAGCGGCAATTTTTAAGATAACTCAAGTAGAGATGCACCGGGGCCGGGACCTCATCGTGGCCCCTGCTGGGGCCGGGCCCGGGGCCTGGAAATTGGGGTCCAAATAGAAAATTTTTAAAAATTTTCTTGAAAATTCAAATTTTGCAATATATACTTTCTGATTTACAAACGTTACTATCGTTGTTTTCATTCAAATCAGTGGGAAAATAAACCATTTGCAACACTTATTGTCAGAAATTTCCAAAATTTTGCTAATTTTTGGCCCCGGTCGGGACCGGGACCTGACCACCGGGGCCTGATTACCGGAGCCTGATTACCGGAGCCGGGGCCAGGCCCCGGTGCATCCTTAAACTCAAGCAAACAACAACTTTTAAAATGAAGTGTTAGAAGCTGAATAAAATCCAAAATTAAAATTAGAAAATTTAAATACGTATATAGCTGAATCCAGAAAATTATTAAATATTATCTCTGTGACCCTTATTTTTGTGCAATATTAAAAGGGATGGTTTTATTGATCTGGATTGTTTGAGAACTTACTCAGTTTTGCCAACATTAAATTAGCAAAAATGATTGAGACGCAAGCAAATGTAGGTTTGCCAGTAAAATTGGTATATAAAACTGTACAGGAGCTCTCTCAAACAGTTTGTCGGAGCCCCTCCCCGACGTGTTAGCTTGTGGTTGAGAGTGATACTAAACTAAAAAAAGCTTTTCAACAAAACATTTTAAAAACGCTGTAGCATGTGTTGTTGTGATTCCCGGGCTCGTCAGCCTATATGGCTATATGAGGCACATCAACCATCCAAAGTCCAGCACACGTCTTCGTAGTTCGCATGCCAGAATAGGCAAGAATGAGGCAGAGGCAAACAACCACTCGGTAGCATAATTTAAGCACTTGGATGGCATCTGTGTAATTCGACATGGCTAAGCCATGCCCCCGGGAACAGAGCCCATGTGCGCCGTTGACCAGACGGATGCCAGGGGACACCTGTGGGATCTCCATTTGATGGGGTCCGTGTCCATCGGATTTCCCACGGAGGTTGGCATCTTAGTCCCCCACGCTGTAGCATCAATCCAACCATTACGTAAGTTTGCAAAGGGGCGGGGATGCCTAAAGGTGCAGTCACCAGCTCGATTTATGGCCCATTCGAAACTTATTTTCGCCAATACGTAGCCCAAAATTTGCTGTTAGCTTGGTGGCAAAATACGTATATACGTAGTCGACCCACCGAAAATCCGACCCTTGGACAACTTCGGACCAAAATTGAAAATTTACTTAGTTGGTACTCACTATTAGGGGGAGCGCGTTAGCGCTCCCCCTAGAATAGGGAAAATTTGACGCAATGTGTATAATCTGGACATTGTTTGGCCTGTGGCCAGCGGAGGAGTGGACCGACCGGGCTCAAACTTGGTATGTGAAGAGCCTGTGGGCAGGGGTACATGCTGTGAAAATTTCAGCCGGATCGGCCGGGTAGATCTTGAGATATGAAAATTGGCCCCCCGCGCAGGTCGCGTTTCTCTCCATTTTTATTTTTCCCCCAGGGGTGCAGGTCGGAAGACCCTTCAGAGCCGTACTATTTTAGGTTTTTTGTACAAAAAGTTCCGCAATTCCGGCGAAATTATTTTCCGCGGTTCCCGGACCCCCCCCCCAGATGGCCCCCCCCGGTGGGGACCCCCAGGTGACCCCCGAAAAAAAAGTCCGAAAATAATTGCACTTCGAAATAGAACGGAGCGAGCGAAGCCGGGCTCTCATATGGCTCATGTGGCATGGCCCAAGGGTGAAGGGCTACGGGAAGTGAGATGGTGCTGCTCGGTGGTTTGTGGCGCCCTGGCCAGGGGTCAAAAGTTAGTGTGTAAAAGGGGGGTCTGGGCCTACGGCGTAGGCAGCCCTATACATAAGAGCTGCTGGGCTGAGGTTTCGTATTCGAATAGGAACCCCTATATGGTGAATCTAAATGGCCCATTAGTTTCGCTCTAGGACCTATCCATGTGGCTGGGGGGCACCCTGATGGTGGTGGGCCCTACCGTGTCGCAACTCCAACTTTAACCTCTTCTACAGAAATATCTACAGTGAGCAGGTCTCTCTTATTTGGGGTTTGGGGTGGGGTGCGGGAGCACTACAGCATAGGCTATAGTAGGTTTCGCCCGGACCCCTGTGGCGCCCTGGCCAGGGGTCCGGACCGGGGACCGGGTCCAAAATGGCCAATAATCGATTTTTCCAAAAGTGACCAAGTTTGGTATCAAATGAAAGCCCTTGGTGAGGCGAATATTTTTTGTCATTGGAGGACCCCTCCAAAGTGGACCCAGCGGCCTGTGGCGCCCTGACCAGAGTCCGGACCGGTCCAAAATGGCCAAAAATCGATTTTTCCAGAAGTGGCCAAGTCTGGTATCAAATGAAAGCCCTTGGTGAGGCGAACATTTTTTGTCATTGGAGGACCCCTCCAAAGTGGATCCAGCGGCCTGTGGCGCCCTGACCAGGCTCCGGACCGATCCAAAATGCCCAAAAATCGAATTTTCCAAAAGTGGCTAAGTTTGGTATCAAATGAAAGCCCTTGGTGAGGCGAACATTTTCTGTCATTGGAGGACCCCTCCAAAGTGGACCCAGCGGCCTGTGGCGCCCTGACCAGGGTCCGGACTGGTCAAAGATCGGTTTTAAATAAATTTCCAGGTTTGCTATCAAATGAAAGCCCTTGGTGAGGCGAACATTTTTTGTTATCGGAGGACCCTCCAAAGTGGACCCAGCGGCCTGTGGCGCCGTTTCCAGGGTCCGGACCGGTCCACAGGGTTGGGAGTCTCGGTCTCGGTCTCGCCCAAAAGCCGAGACTTGGCCAGTCTCGGTCTCGGTCTCGCTCACCCAAAAGTCTCGGTCTCGGACCGAGACCAAAAATTTTTTGAAAACACCAAATTTCAGCGAAAATTTTAAGCCAATGCAAAGAAAATTAACTGACGAGGTGCGGAAACCGTATGTTCATGTGTTAAAGCCCCTAATACTGTTCCTAACCCTCAAAAACTGGAAGAAATTAAATTTAAGCTTGAAATTGCCAGTCTCGGTCTCGCCCAAAAGCCGAGACTTGGCCAGTCTCGGTCTCGGTACCCTGGTCTCGGTCTCGTTCTTGGTCTCGGTCTCGGTGAAATCTCGTTCTCGCCCAACCCTGCCGGTCCTAAATCGATTTTTTGAAAAGTTTCCAAGTTTGGTATCAAATGAAAGCCCTTGGTGAGGCGCACATTTTATCTCATTGGAGGAGCCCTCAAAACTGGTCCCAGCGGCCTGTGGCGCCCTGACCAGGGTCCGGACCGGTCCAAAATCAAAATTTCCAAAAGTTGTCAAATTTGGTTTTAAATGAAAGCCCAAAATGAGCAGAGCAACTTTTGTCATGTATATATAACTGCATATCCAAGGTTACGGTGCTGGTTGGCTTTTAAAATAGCCTTCCTGCCTAAGATAACGCACCGTGTATAAAGTTCTGAAAAGGCTATGAACAGTGGCCTTCCAGCCTAAGATGACGCACCGTGTATAAAGTTCTGCAAAGGCTATTAACAGGCATTTTTCCGTTTCAGCAAATACATTCAGTTGAACTAGAACGTTTTCATCTAGCCTGTTTGCGGTAGCTAGCTTTGCTTACATTGTGTATATATGCAACTTCTCTGACATGATTTTCTCTGCAGCGGAAAAATAAGCGAAACTAGGGGGGAAAATGCCCTCGACGGGCAACCAACTTGGTAGAATAGGGAAAGGCTTGAATGTTAAATACACGGTGCATGGTTACAACTGAGATTCTGCTGAAGCGGAAAAATGCCGTTTCTCAGCGACTAAAATGACAGAAACCAGCTTTGTGCGCCGAATAGGGAATCTACTCGGCGACTAAAATGAAAGAAACCAGCTATGTGCGCCGAATAGGGAATCTACTCGGCGACTAAAGTGAAACAAACCAGCTTTGTCGCCGAATAGGGAATTCCCTCCTTCCGCCCTATTCGCGCGAACTTTGAAGCCTGTTATGTATTGCTTTGCTGAATAATGAAAGAGCTTCAGAATGGCAGAATTACTTCAGAATGCAAAACAACAGTTTTATCAAGCACTTACGTAAGTCAATTAAAGAAATGAAAGTTGTACACCACCAGGCACCCGAAAAATTCGGGCACCTGGCGGGGTTCGAACCCGCGTCTTCTGCTTAACGCGCAGACGCTGCTGTCTTCGATGTGCTATCAGAAACATTGAGAGCATATATATATATATATATATATATATATATATATATATATATATATATATATATATATATATATATATATATATATATTAGGGATGCACCGGGGCTGGCCCCGGCACCGCACCGGGGCCAGGCCCCGGCCCCGGTAGTCAGGCCCCGGACCCGGCCCCGGTACCGATCGGGGCCAAAAATTGGCAAAATTTATACATTTTTGACATTTTTTGACCAAAATTTTCAATTTTCAAAAGTCAAAATGTGTTACAAATTGTTTGTTTTCGCGCTGATATGAATGAAAACAACGATATTAACGATTGTATATCAAAAATTATTGCAAAATTTAAATTTTTAAGAAAATTTATTAAAATTTTCGTTTTGGACCCCCAATTTCTAGCCCCCGGGGCGGGGGCCATGGTGACCCCGGCCCCGGCCGGGGCCACGATGAGGTCCCGGCCCCGGCCCCGTAGTGGCGGCCCCGGTGCATCTCTATATATATATATATATATATATATATATATATATATATATATATATCTATATATATATATATATATATATATATATATATACGGTACATTTCACGGAAAGAGTGCCAGTTGGAGAAGTTTTAACAATTGGAGAAATATCGCCAACTAATGGCGATTTTCGCCAAAGTTGAAGTAAAGTCCAAACAGAATTGGCGAAAAGCCATTGTAAAAACCTTTTTCCTGAATAATTTCATACCTTTTCGCCAATATTGGCGAAAAGTCCGGACTGACTGGGCAAATTTATTCTTCCAGTCGGTCTGGACGTTTCGCCAATATTGGCCAAAAAGTATGAAATTATTCAGGAAAAAGGTTTTTACAATGGCTTTTCGCCAATTCTGTTTGGACTTTACTTCAACTTTGGCGAAAATCACCAGTGTTGGCGATATTTCTCCAATTTTTAAAACTTCTCCAACTGGCACTCTTTCCGTGAAATGTACCGTATATATAGGTGTGCTCTGTGCTGATCTTGCCAAGAATTGATACAATCAAACATTATATAAAATGAAATGCGATTGATTGTATATGTTTTAGCACAAGGACTGTCGACCACAAATTGTTTAAACTGCATATATACTTATTGTTGCTTTCTGTTGGTCCTGCTAGCGGCTGTATGCATAAAATATTTACGGATCAGGTAGCTCAAAAAGAAACTAATCTAGCGCCACCCCTAGTCACCACGCAACCGGTACGGGAAATGTCATATTGAGCGCAATGCTTACGTTTGCAGTTCCTAACAGAGTAATTACCTATATATTTCCTCCCGAAAGACGATAAGTTCGCACGAATAGGGCGGAAGGAGGGAATTCCCTATTCGGCGACAAAGCTGGTTTCTTTCATTTTAGTCGCCGAGTAGATTCCCTATTCGGCGCACATAGCTGGTTTCTTTCATTTTAGTCGCCGAGTAGATTCCCTATTCGGCGCACAAAGCTGGTTTCTGTCATTTTAGTCGCTGAGAAACGGCATTTTTCCGCTTCAGCAGAATCTCAGTTGTAACCATGCACCGTGTATTTAACATTCAAGTCTTTCCCTATTCTACCAAGTTGGTTGCCCGTCGAGGGCATTTTCCCCCCTAGTATGTATACGTATCATGTGCTAACTCGAAGCTATCAAATATCGCAAAATTTCTCGATTTTCGATTTCTAAGGGGGGACCAAGAGAAACCGAAAAATTTTTGTCTTCGATTTTGCTGAAAAGCTGTGTATATATATAGGGTTTTCGGGGTCGTAGAACACTATTCTGAAGTTCGTTTTTGATTCAGCTTTTCGTCAACTTAGTAAAAGCTAAAGATTTAAGCTTAACCCAGACCCAGACAACCCCTATAATACTACTTCTTTTCAACAAAATCAAAGATAAAAAATTTTCGGTTTCCCTTGTTTCCCCTTAGATATCGAAAAAAATCGAATTTGGCTAAATCAAAAAATTTTGCGATATTTGAACTCAGCGTAGTCGAAAACATACCCATAGTAAATTTTAACTCATTTAGTCAAGTTTTAAGGATTTTGAGTGGTGGAGGGGGATAATCGAGATAAGGCCCAAAATTAGTGCCAAACTTGACTTCTACGCGCGCAAGTTTTTATGCTTCTGGGGCCTTGAAATGAAAGTTTTGGCCTGACCCCGACCCAGGTCACGTGACCACTCCAGATGCGAAATTACTTTTGATTTTTTGTGAACATTATATACTATAAGCCTTACGGCAACAACAAAACCACGGTTTCTCCAGCCTTCTGTTAAAGAAAGTGCCGTGTCCCAAATGATTGGCAAATGCGCACAGTTGCCAAAGGTGCAGTTTTGCTTCGACGTATACACACATTGTTCGTACAATATTAAAGGCCTGTTAAAGCTTTATGGTCAGCAGCTGGACTTATTCCAAGGAGTTTTGGAAGATATTTTCCTGGGGGCCCCAAAAAGTCAAGGGGTGTGTTGATTGGTTGAATTTAACTCTTATTTTCTCAACTCGTATTGTCCAAAGAATCTGACGTAACTTCGGTGTTTTACTTTATTCTGGAAAGTCGATCGGGAATAATTGTGTACTACTTTTTCTGCGACATTTCGCTTTACAGTTTAGGCTATAAACTGTTTTGTTCAGGGGAGAATTTGTTGCTACAATATTGAATTAGCAAGTGCATACGTACTTTTTAAAATTGGGGCTAGGTTTTTCTTAAATATAAATTTCAGTATTATATTATCTTTGTTTGAAGTTAGTTGCGTAGATAGGTGTTTGCTTTGGGGTCGGAACTTTGATAAACCATAGGCTGCATCTGAAGAGCGGGCCCATGGGTGTATCCGTAAATGGTTACGGGGAGGGGTAATCTCGTGAAGTTTGTTCTTGTTTTAGGTTAAGCCTAAGCCTGGGAAGTCTGGTAATCAAGAAGAGAAGCGAACCCTGGGCCTTGTATTGTTACGTGGAGAGCATGTTGTGAGCATGACAGTGGAAGGTCCACCTCCTAAGGATGTTAGTTTATTTTTAGTTTTTTGAGTTGCCGCTTTTTTAACAAAAAAGCCAGCCCTTTAGTTTTTGTATGTTCGTTATTTTTTATTTCTTGCCGAATGTGTCCTCCCTGTATCTTGAGATTGGCTTTGCCGATCGGGCTGAAATTGAAAGATAGGGGCTACCCTCCCGGAAGTGTGGGCAGTCCGATACTTCCCCGATTCCGTAAAACGTAAATTTTTTTGTCTCCAATTTGCTAAAAAATAGGCCATAGACTCTAATTCTACGGCCCTAATTTCTAAACTGCAATCTAAGTTTCCGGAAAATTTACGGGTTTCAAGATATTGGAACTGGAAAATTCTGGATTTTGAAGAATTTCCCAAAAAATGGTTGATATGGTACTCAAATGAAACAGTTCGTCCAGCTGAGCAACTTTCCTTCCTCCGATTTTGCTCAGAAGTTGCCCATCCATAGGTTATAGATAACTCGACCACGCTGATTTCGAAACTGAAATTGAATTTTCCCGAAAATTTACGGATTTCGAGACATTTGACCCGGAACATTCAGAGTTTTCAAAAAATTTACTCATAAATGGCCGATATGGTACTCTAGTAAAAGAGCTCCTCGAATTTTTCTTCTGGTGGCATTTTCTGGAAATGCGTTTGGCGAAAGTTGTGGCCGAAAAACCGAATTTCCAGGAATTCACGAGAACCCGGATTTTGCATAAAATTTTTGTCTGCGATTTTGCTCAAAAGTTGGTCATAGGCTTATTCGACCACGCTGATCTCGAAGCTAAAATAGAAATTTACGGATTTCGAGATGTTCTACGCGGAAAATCTCATTTACAAAGGTAAAAATGCATCGGTAACCCGTTCATGCCAATTTGCTTGTTTCGCTTGTTTTTTGCTGTTGTGTAACATCTATGAGAATCAGAATTCAGGTTGTGTCCGTCCGGCGACTTCCCTCCCCATGAAATGCCTACAATAAATTTCGAACTCCGCCCATGATAACCCCAAATGCCCCCAATAAATTCCGAACTCCCCCCATGATAACCCCATTTCCCCCAATAAATTCCGAACTCTCCCCACAGTGGCGCACATAGGAACTTTTTTCAGGGGGGGGGCGGACCTCAGAAAAATTGGGGGGGGGTCTGGGGGCATCGCCTCCCAGAGTTGAAAAATTTTGGACAACAACGTTTAAAATGCAAAAATAAGCGTAAATTCAGCAAAAATAGAAAAAATTTCGCGCCTAAACTTTTTGGAAAAGTTTAAAAAGTTGAAACGCTGAAATAAGGGTAAATTAAATTTTTGAAATATTACGTCCGCGCTACGCGCGGACAATAAAAATTTTCCTTTACATCTGGTTTCGGGGGGGGCGGCCGCCCCCCTTATGTGCACCCCTGCTCCCCATAACCCCAAAAATTGCCAAATTTTTTACTCAGTATTTCTGACGAAATTTTCACTATTTTAGCCTGAAAACGTACAAAAATTCGACTTTTCCCAAAATATGCCCTTCCTATTTTGGGTGAGCCCTCATCAATGGGGAGGGTCCTCGTGAAGCCTTAGAAAAATGTCAAGGAATATGCCATACAATTGTTAGTTGTTTGAAAGCTAAATGCTGGAAATTGTTCTGTTTTTTAAGACGTAGTAGATCTTAACATAATAACATGTAATCTGAAGCTGCTAAAATGTTTACGTAAAATGTTTCAGGAAGACACTCCTCGTGTTCCCAAGGCTGGTGGCATGGCCGGACCAGGAATGGGTAAAGCTGCAGGTCGTGGTATGCCTCCTGTTGGACCACCTGGACCCCACCCGGGTATTTATTGAAATTTTATGACTACTACCTGAATTGTTTCGCAAAATGTTTTGTATTTCTTTTGTCTAGCCGTTTTGCGATCTTATGATATGAGATTCTACCGTAGTAGTGGGTGGTTTTGGATTTCTATAGAAACAGCAGCGTTAGGTAGGAAAGATTTGATGCGAATTGTTTACTGATTTGATTTGATGATTTTCGCCATTTCAAATTTATTTAATCGATTTAACTCGGTACTCCATGGCCAATTGGTTGGAAACGATTTTTTGACTCTTCAAAATTCAAATTTCAAACTGACCATTAATGTGCGCTTAGAATATTGAATACGATGACTGCACTGGGATCTAATGATAAGAAGCCAGGGGTTGCTTCGAAAGACTCTTCAAGGAATCCTAAGTCGAGCTTGAGCAGCTATTTATGAAATGTCTGATAACGGTTTATAACGTCAAACCTACACAGTTCCACAGTACATCGTTTATGGTCTCCAACAGACAAAAACCAAGCTTTGTCAGCGATTTCTTCTTATTATTATTGCGGGTGATTATAAAAACTCCTTTGGTGCTCTGACACATTTTGTTATTTTGTAGGTTTGGCAGGTCCTGTGCGTGGAGTTGGGGGTCCAGGACCCAGCGCCATGCAACCAGGCTATGGTATGGGTGGGCCTCCTGGCATGATGCCGCGTCCTCCAATGCCGGGAATGATGGGCGGTCCTCCTGGTATGATGGGCAGAGGTAAATTTTCAGTCTGCCGTTTCTGTGTTGGACTTAGTTTTCTCGATTTTTAACATCTTTTTTAATATTTGCTAAAAACAAGCTCCATGATTCAGATTCAGCACTTCTTCTAGATGATTCTATAAAGCCCGGTTCACGATGAAGTGTTGTGTGCTCAGTACTTAGGAGAAAGAAAGAAAACAGTTCATGATGAGAAGAAAATCACAAACGCAAACTTGAACGTAATTCAAAATCGATGTCAGCGTTGCGGATTTGATAAACACAATGAGTTTGTTAACAGTGTTTTAAATAAATAAGTTTATTAAACTAACTTAAATTACAGCTTTGAAAAAGTTAAACTATAACTTAAGTTTAAGCTAACTGTTTTTGTAAAAGCTAAAAAGCTAAAAGTTGTAATACTACCAACAGAATACTATAGCGCTCCTGTGATGATATCCTGTTTTAGTTTTCTACCAGTCAGTTTAGAGCAAGGCATATTTTGATTGGAAAGCACTAAAAGCACAACTCAAAATAACCAGCACTGAAAACTAGAATGATCCGGAAAAGCAGAAAACAGAAAGCACACCATCGTGAACTGTGCTTTATGTGTCTATTTTTCAAAAACGGAAAATTGTTGAATAGCCCTTGTACTGTCGTTGTGTGTTGCATTTAAACGAAAAAGTTGGCGTACGAACATTGAGTTATGGGACATTGAGTCTTGAGAGGTAAAACGGCTAAAACCCTTGAGAACGGCTACTCGCTAACAACTTTAAGCAAGAGTGTGACAAGCGTCACACTCTCTGTTATCAGCTCGCGAGCCTGTTTTGCGCGCTAACGGCCCACCCACCCCCCGCAATTGCGTACCTAGTGGACCCTCCCTCCCGCCCGCAAGTCAGTACCTAGTACGCAATTGCATATGTTCACTGGTTGCTTCTGTCCGTTTGGCCGTTTCCGCTTGTCCGTTTGTCCGTAAGGGATGTCCGTTTAGACTTCAACACTGTTCTACTTTTCCGGTTGTCTGTAAGCAATAAGTATCAATCAGTTTGGAAAAGAAAACCAGACAAACGGAAAGCTATGTATGAATTGACCTTTGACTTCAGCAAAACGGAGAAACTGAATTCGGACAAACGGACAAAAGGAAAATAGGTTTGAACCGGGCTTAACAGAGAGTGTGACGCTTGTCAAACTCTTATGTATTATCAAGAGTATATAATAACTGTACAGTACATAATACATATACATAATAACTAGTTATTATGAACTCTTGGTATTATGTACTCTTGATTTAAATAACGATTATTGAAACTGGGGACCTCGGGACTGCAGGGCGATTTCCACAGATGCATGTTTAAGTTTAATGTTTACGGAGATTTACAAAATGTCGAACATCCATAGTTAAGGAAGCCCACGTCACATAATTATATAATATATGAACGTTATGCGGAAAATCATGGACAGTAGAGAAAAATTTAGCTATGGAGAGAAAAGTTTCTGAGACAGGCACTGCTTTGAGTTTTCGCCTTAGAAAATATAATTGGCCAAGCCCTGGACCCAGTTTGGAAAACTTCTAGTGCTCACTTCTGATCTACTCGAACGAAAGCTCTCAGTATGGGAGGAACCCATCTGAATCTTGACTTAAGGGGGGGTCCACCATGAAAAAATTTATAGTCACGGATTTCGCTCATTTTTACACATAATGTAGCCACACATGTTGCACGTACCAAGTTTAAATATTGAGTTGTTTCATCCATGTCTCCACGAGTTACGAGCTATCAACTGCTTGCAATTGTAATAATGGGCGAAACGAGGGTACCGTTTGAGACTAAGGCAATTTTCCTTATACAGTCTTCGATTTTGGAGCTTCAACGGGGTGTGCATTTGAAACTTGATCTAAAGAATTAATTTTGTCCCGGTGTTGGCAGGCTAAACATGATTTCATGCCTTTTTTAACGACTTTAAGGAGCAGCAAGGCCAATGTTGAGGTTAGATAACAAAACCCTTTAACAGCCATTAACTTCAATTTGGTGCATTTCCGGACCATAGCCCAAGAAGAAAAAATGTTCCCCGCATTAAGAGCTTTCGATTTATGTCAAATTTATCATATTTTGAGAAATTTGAAAAAATAGATATTTTTGCTTTATGGGTGCCAGTCCGACAGATTGGGATGCAGCGACCACGTTGGGCTACTTAGCTGGAATAATTGTAGTCAACACTGAACTACAGCCACCAGAAATAACAAGAAACGAGATATTTTGGCATTTGGTAGCTGCTGATTGCAATGATCTCACGTAATAGGCAAAAAATCGAAAAAATTCAAAATTTTGGTAAAAAATTAAATTTTTAGTGACAAAAAATCTCGAAACTGGGCAAAGATTATCAGCATCATTTGGTATTGTTAGAAGCGTCTACTTATATACTGTGATTTGTTGGAATCAGATTTATTTAGGCCTTTCAATTTATGTAATGCTTGATCAACTCAAAATCTAATTCCAACAAATTAAAGTATACAAATAGACGTTTCTAATGACACCAAATTATGCTGATAATCTTTGCCCAGTTTCGAGATTTTTTGACACTAGTCAAAAAATTGAAACTTTTCCAGTTTCCTATGTTTAACACATGAGATCTCAACTTTGAAGTGGAATTACTCATTAACCGTAAAAGATCCGACTTTAATTTCACAAACTCGCTAAAATATACCAATGGGAGAACAAAATATGTGAAAATTAGCAAAATCGGAGATGGTCGAAAAATCGGCCAAAAATGGACCCCCCCCCCACCCTTAAGTACTTGCGGCATGAAGCCTGATCATGCATAACGTATTTTTGTTTTTAGTTTTGAGGGAAGGACCCACTCATTACGAAACTTCAGTTTCAGTTTAAAGTCTCTCCCCAAAATAGTTTTTCTTTCAAGTGTTTGAAATTTTGAGCTAGCAGAAACATGATAGTGTACACTACTTATTTAGTTATTTTGATCAGTACTTGTTTTTTGTTTGTTTAGGCGGTCGCTATTGAAGAAAAACAATGTTTTCATCTCATTTGACATTCTTTTTTGAGCATAAATTGTTCTTGTTTGCATCTGTCAGTTTTTGTAATAAATAACTGTCTCTTGTATACTATAAGAAATATCAACATTTCTTTAGTGGGTAACACACCAAAACGTAGAATTCTCAATTTGTATCCGCTAGTCGGATGCAATTTCGCTAAAGCGATACTACAGTGAGCAAACAACGAACTTGGCCTGGGGTTACTTCGTTTACTTCAGGGTATGGTTACTTAGAGTAGTCAATAACCGTCGTCGTCTGTAAGCTTGTGCCAGCTGGCAGCAATATGCTGTTGAAGTTGACTAATTTTGCTTAGTGTCACCGTGCAAATCTTCCCCCCGGAAGATTTGCACCGGTGCAATTCTTCCCGGCGGAAGTTTTGCACCGGCAGAATGTCATAGTTATTAACAATAATAACTGCAACCGAGGTCTTAGCTAAGCTCTGGCGTATAGTTTCGAAATTGTAAAATGCAGCTTAAGGTCGCACTTCCCTTACATTCAGTCCACTTTGGAAAGCTGTAACTTACTCAATATTGAGAGCTATGAATTAAGCCAAATATCAAAATGAAGCTCTACATCTGCTGCGTCGTTTGGTATCACTGAAACGTGTCTACCTAGTTTGTATTGGTTGCAAACTTACCAAAAGTAGCCACAATTTTCGACCTAAATTTTTTCTGAAAAATTTTTACGCAACAGGAAAAGGGCCGTATCCAATGTGTTTATGAGATAATTTGCCAGGGACGGTTTTTTTATTTTGCCAAAATATCGTTTCAGTATACAGAAATTGAGCATTTTCTGAAAATTTGGCATTTTATCCAACTTTGAAAAATCATTGCTCTTGATTGGAGGCTGATAAAGAGAAAAATAAAAAACCGTCCCAGGCAAATTGTCCAAACATAGTATGTGTAGTATATCTTTTAGATCCACCCATTGGTTGTGGAGCAATCTTTGGTCAAAAAATTTTGGCCGCAATTTGACAAAATCAGTTATTCGCCCCGACTTTAAGGCTTATTCAGTGTACAGTGCTCTAATTAACCTAATTTGTGTCGCTGTTGAAGCTCTTTAAGTTGAGTATAAATGTGTCTACACTTGTAGTGCACACTGACTCCAATTAGACAATACCTGTTTTCAGCAAGATCGTATTAAAAATAACCAGTTTTCGAGCAAAAATGTTTCAAAAATTCACTGCTCAAAAACGATAAGAGCTAGAAACTAATGTCTAAAAGCAAAGTTGTAGAGCACGTAATAGGCTTTAAAATAATTATAGTCGCTGGGCATAATTTTCTATAGTTCTAGAACTTCAAATTTTTGTTTCTCACTGTGCATGAATGTTATAAAGCTGGTGTTTTTACAGGACGTTTATTATCATTCCCGATGCATTTTCTGAAAATTTGAATGAAATTGAGCAATAATTGCATTTTCTGCAACTATATCTGCGCGTAAGGGGAGCACGACCTTAATCGAAACACAGGGTTCATGCGACCTGGAAAAACCTGGAATTTGGGTAAACACCTGGAAAAACCTGGAATTTACTGATTGATTGCAAAATTTCACCAAATTTCTTATATATATTTACCATTGAAATTGAAAAAAATTGCCCGAATTGTGATTTTGCTTAGCCCGGTTTGTCAGCTTTTCACTCATGGTTTGTACATAGTTTTCTACTCGGTATTGTGTGTTTTATTGCAATACGCCTTTCCTTAAACTTTTTTATTTTAAGTTTTATTTTAAGTGAAAATTTTACCCTAAAATGCGAACATTATCAATAATTACGATTATCGAAAATTATACTGAAAATTTATCCAGGAGATCCTGTTTTAAAAATACTTCTACTTTCGTGGTGCTCCTCACCCACACAAAGTTCCCTCTGGTTGCACGATTTCTTGTGTATATTCTACGCATTTAAGGGGGGGAGTCCATTTTTGGGTCATTTTTTCGACTTTCTCCGATCTCGCTGATTTTCGCGTATTTTATTGTCCTTTTTGGATTCACCTTTTGGCACTAGTCAACCATGCCGCTTACGAAAAGCTAAATCGAAAAACGGATATCTGTTTCGTATTCTGCGACCTCAAAGACGCCTGCATACAACTTTTTTAGCAAAATCGAAGACAAAAAATTTTTCGGTTCCCCTTGGTTCCCTCTTACGAATCGAGAAAAATCGACAAATTTTGCAATATTTGAACTCAGCGAGGTCGAAAACATTACCAAATTTCAGCTCATTTGATTAAGCTTTGCGGAATCTACTTTGCGCAATTTATTTCCAACTAGAAATCGACAAATTTTGCAATATTTGAACTCCGCGAGGTCGAAAACATTACCAAATTTCAGCTCATTTGATTAAGCTTTGCGGAGTCTGGGCCTGGGGTGGGTTATCCTGAAAAGATCCGAGCAAACTTACACCGAAATAGAAAATTGTCTTCAATTTTTGGGGGGCTGCACCCCCATATCCCTGTGCAGGCGCGTACTCGGGGGAAATGGGGGAAGTCCCCCCGAAATTGTTGACATCAGGAATTTTTTCTGTGCCATGTGGAAAACGCCCATTTTTCAAAAAATTTTCTCGCCTTCGGCGCGAAATCTGTAAGTGCATTGTACCTTCAAAATATATATATACGTGTTTCGTAGCCCAAAATGAGTGTCAAATACCTTAATTTGACCAGCTTTTACATCATTTGGGTGCATCAACACGTGATAGGGCCTTAAGTATTTTTCATTTCAACGAATGCTCTGTGAAATTTCCACGAAGGTCGCAAAATATAAAAATTTCTCAGCTTCTGGGGAGTTCCGTCCCTGGACCCCCGGACAATGTTTGCATTCCCCCCTCGAAAATTTTTCTGTCTACGCTAGTTCGCCTGCGTATCTATTTTTCGTCTGTTATTCGTAGGTTAACATTATCGTTTAACATTTTTTCAACGAGCACGGGGCGTAAAATAAGGCTAAGACTCTTTATTCTTATTATTAACTGTTAAAAACGCATTAACTTGACGTTAAATGCTTTTATTGCTTTTACACTTTTTAACACCAGATTTGAATTTTTAACACTTTAATACTACTTTTTTCGGATTTTAACGAATGCCAGGTTCTGTACAGATTTAACCTATTTTTAGCCTTCACATATATTTCCAAAAGTTTGATTGAAAATGCCAATATTATAGTTACCTCACGACGGGCACCGGAAAACCCGATAAGTTCAAATATTTATGAAAATTTTGCGAAATTGTTGAAAATTTTCGGAAAGTTTTTGAAATTTTGAAAAAGTGAAAAATTCTAAAAATTCTCTGAAGCGGTCTAGATTTATATTTGTAGCTTTAAAATAGGGTACTGCGTAACTATTTAATTTGTTAAAATTTGACTTTTTTGGCGCTCCAGAAGCAGTTTGAAGCCATTGGGGTTCTCGAAAAACGAAAAAACTGGAAAAACTAGTTTTCCGCATTTTTTTCCGAAAAAGCCAGCCCAGATTTACCATTACTTTGATTATGTCGGGACAGGGGCCAGGTTGTTGGGCTTGGGTGCATCGCTTGTTTTAAGCTCTTGGGACCCCAAAAATGCTCCAGATTTACACTAATTTGATCAAAATTTAATAATACAAAACCTGGAAAATTGCTGCTGAAAACCTTGAAAAACCTTTAAAAAAACCTGGAAATTGAAACAGAAAAGTCCGCATGAACCCTGAAACAACTTGAAACAACGCGGTGATGCTTCGTTAAACCTTAGTTTTCACATTTGAGGGCAAATAGATTTTTCAACAAGTATGGTATGTAGCTAAGCTAGCACAACAAAAACCGGAATAGCTATCACAGTTCACAGGTTTCGCAATAAATAAAATCAAGATTTTATAATAGGAAGAGTGAGACACTCAGCTCTTTCTAATATAGTAAGCTTGCGCGATGCTCGAAACATTAAGGCCGAAAATCTCGGGGGCCTTCTCAGCGGGCAACGCTTCTCTACAGCGTACAACACTGACATTTTTTTCAAAACGGGTGTTGTTGCCATTTAAAATACTGTAACTTGGGCTAGCAAAATTGTACAGCAATAATTTTTATATCATTACGTTGCGTAGAACGAGATCTTTTTAACGGTATAAAAATTTGCAGTTAGCATCAGGCAATCTCTTACAAAACTGGCAATAAGATATCCTCCTTTCCACGAAAATTAAGGCAGTTTCACCATTTTTTCAAAACGCCTTACGTTGTTGCCGGATTTGTGAGAGATTGCCTGAATCTAACTACATAATCTTACTCTTCCAATTATAAACTCTTGATAAAATTAATTGATTAAAATTGACCAGTGCCTTATAGTTTGTTATAACTCCATGAATGATAGTTTCTTTTTTAGAGTTATTTGTGAATTACCTTCATTTATCTGTATGAACTGTGAATTTATCAATGTCAATCAAACAATGTTTGAGCTAAAATTAACATTGAAGCTTTAATTATTTTAACTTGAGTAACTCGTGTAACTCAGAACTAGGATTTATCCTCTTTAGCTCTTAATTTGCAATAAAGTTAAGTTAAATCAAGTTGCACTTAACTCCATAAACTCCTCTATATATACTCTTCTGAGAAGACCCTTTTAAGGCCAATAAAGACAAATTCGAGGTAACTTCAAAATTTTTTAAATATTTTAATCAATTTTAAGTTTTAATCTGCCTATTATTGGTTTATTATCTTAAAATTTGGTGAGAATGCGATTGTGCGCACTTTCAATCAATCTTTTAAAAAATTAAAAAAATTAAATTCTTGATTTTCAGGGGCAGACAATCGGGATCCAAAAAGTTTGTCACCATTTTTGCTCAAATGTTGGTTCCAGGGGGTTTCAGGAGCGTTGAACACGAATCTGAGATTAATTTTTCTACAGCATTTCGTTAGCTCAATCTAACAACTTCATCTTACAATATATAAACTAACGAAAAGCTGAACTGAAAAATGAATTTTGATGCATCATAAACCAAACATGTCTAGGAATGTTATGCATACATGCATAGGATAACGTGGGGGGGATGGGGGTGCAGACCCTCCCAGACCGACAAAAAACGGGTAGACCCCCTCAGCGAAAAGGAAAACAGGGCAGACCCTCTCGTCCAGAAACCAAACTTAAACACTCTTTTCGAAGCAATTACCACTGTCTATACAATTCTTGCCAGAAAGAACTAGGACCCTACGGAATTGGCCGGTTGGGACCCTACTACCAGCTCTTGTGGGATACACAACGTAGTGTTTTATATCTGACTGTTGTTGATACTAATTCTATAATGTATCAGACGGTGTCCCGTTACTACACAAGACTGTTCAGGACAGCTAACATTGGTCTTTGACACCTAGAAGAGTAGTCCTAGTCACCTTGCTGCCAAAGGAATTCTGTTTGGTCTCCAATACGAGAAATAGGCAAAATTGGACGAAATTTACTACTACTGTGCGCAAATTCATCAGCTGAGACAACAAAACGCTACTACTTGTCACTCAGAATTCAAATTGAAGTGTTGCTTTGTGAATTTCATGAGCTGGGTCAAATTGACCCAGAGGAAAATTACTTAAAATAATTTCTTCTGGCCAGAATCAAGATTTTCCTGGGAATTTGTCTCGATTTTTAGTTGTATCAGAGAATTTTGTGAGATGTCACAAGACGTCGCCTGATAAAAAGCCATTCTACGCTGTGCAGAGCTGTTTAAACAAGGGGGTGGGTCAATTTGACCCAGGTTATGCATTTAAGGGTTGAAAAATTTCTTAAAAATCGCTAAACATTGTCATTTTTTACTAATTTTTGGTCAAAAACGTTAAAAATTTGCAATTTTTGCTAATTTCGGGGCAGACCCCCCCCAGAATCGGACCCCGTGTTAATGTAGGCATACAAGTGTTCCCAAATGAACTTTATCCCCCCAAAGGGGTAGACGAGGATGATGTTCAATTGATCCTAGCTAGGTTTCAGTCATTGAACGTTACTAAATTCAAATGGAATGTACAGGTTATTTCGGTTTATTGTATTTGTTGAATTTAATTCATAATTTGACACAATTTTGCCTAAGTTTTATTGCAATTCAATTTAATTAATTAAGACTGCCAAAACGACAGGTTTGACGACGAATTGAACTCTTACTTCATCTATTAAAAACAAGTGACTGGCGAAAAATGTTAGAATTAATCTTAAATAGTTCCCAAAACTTTTGAATCATGTGTTGCTAACTTCACGGTCACTCTGACAGCTGGTGCAAATCTTCTTCTTTGCATCTAAGATTTGCACGGGGGAAGATTTGCACCGTGACAACGGTGCGATATTCCCCTTGAAAATACCCCCTTGGAAAAACTACACCGATGTGGACTCCCCCCCCCCTGAAAAATTACACAGGTGTGAATTGTGCGGGGGAAAATTTTGCACCAGTGCACGTAACATAATACAGATTTCAGTTTATAAGTTGAGTTTGGCTCATAATTGAAGCAACTAAATTATGCTTTGAAGATGGAATATGATTAGCGTATCCATCAAAACAATTACTCATTACTTGCATTTGACAAACCATAATAAGGAAAAATTCTTAAATAACTTATAACTTCTAATTTTTTTAGGCTTAAAATATTTATTTAATCGAAAGTTCCTTATCCCAACTGCCCTTATCCTGCTTAAGATGAAGGTGTCAGTGCAAAACAAAAATAAATAACTTAAAATATTAGAGATTTTATGTCCGAGCTCAAATCATTAAGTAGGGCAAAGATATAAAATCAAAAATTTATTTTTGTTTATTTTAAAAATTTTGTTTAATTAAATTGGGGAAAAATTTTCAGATTGGAAATTGAAATTTCATTTAATTGAAATTAGTCTAAATTTCCCAAGTTCGCTTGAATTTTGTAAGCTTTTCGTGCAAACATTTTGTATGGAGGGATTTCACATTCACCATTGACCGGTGGTTGAACTCTGAGACTTAAATTTCAATTACGTTTTTAGTTTTTTATTTTTTACTTAAAAATATAGCATATCAGAAACTTAATAAGTTAGCACTGATTTAATTGACAGCCTTTATCGAATACATTGATTGCTGCATATAATTATATAATCTATGAAATAAACAAAAAATAAATTTTCGTTTCACCTTGTACCTTTTCCAGCTTAACGGCTTCGGCTCAGAGATAAAACTTTCAATATCTACTTTTACCTCGAAACAAAATGATAAATATTCGAAACCTTTGGAGCTGACATTTATTAAAATATTTTCTTAATTGAGATATATAAAATGTGAAAAAAACAGTTGACTAAAACAATGGTTTTAATTAGTCCTACAAAATTTCTGATTTTTCAACAAATGTTATTCATTATATATTCCTACTTAATTTTGTATCTCGGACAAACTATTATAACTACTAATTATGTTGGCGAGTTACGCTAAACATACTCCACCTTTAAAGTATAATTAATTGCTTCGATTATGAGCAAAACTTAACTTATATATAAACTGAAATCTGCATTATTTCTAGCATTGGTGCGAAATTCCCCTCCCCCCCCGGAACATTCAGTTTTTCCGGGGAGAAATTTTAGATCGGGGAAAAACTACACCGTGAAAAAAACAATTTCGCTTAGGGGGGAACTTCCCTGATATAATCCCAATTATGCACTCTTGGTGAACCCCTAACGGTTTGAGCGCAATAACAGCTTAAACTTGACGAAACATAACGAACTTAATTCTGATGCTCAAATACCCAGAAAGCTGAAATTTGGTGTGAACATACAAATGTAAAATGTAAACCGGGAAGCTGAAATTTGGTGTGAACTGTGAGCATACAAATGTAAAATGTAAAATCCTGCCAAATATGTGGAAATTCTATCAGCTTTATTCTATAAATCTATTCTATAGATTTAGGCTACTTGAAACATGAAAAAACGTCAATTTTGGTCTGGTCCCAAAAGCGTCTCAAGATTCTAGCAAGATAATGCCAACAGATTTGGCTCAAATGTGCTGCGGCACTGACCCTGCCTCAATAACGTAAATTTCAACTTATTTCCATCATAAATGGATGCATGGCTGATACTTTGAGTATATACATTCAGCTAAATGCCAACCTGCCTGTCCGGTACATGCCTCTAGCGTTTGTACAGCTTGGCCTGCTACACAAAAAGAAAACCTTACACAGGTGATAAGCAATTAAATATATGTAAATGAATAACGTCATCCCCGATACACCCATTTTCCTTTCCGTTTTTCATGTTTTGTGTGGCATAAATCTACTTTGCGCTGGCTGAACTTCTTCATATTTGGTTCAACTTTGGGTAGATATTTGTTCATGGAACAAAAAATGTGAGAAATTTTTGAACATTTTTGTTGGGTCTGGGTGTCCCACATCTTCATGCAAGCGCAGCGAGTCACAGGAAGGCAGCTAAGAACCGACGATTGGCTACTTTTTTGCCCACGCGCATGCTTTATATGTATGTCAAAACCAAATTAAATCGAAAGATGTTTCGGCAAAAGCTGAGTGGCCTTAAGGTAACTCGGTGTTTAAAGCCAAAACGCTCACCTAAGCGGAAGCAGGGTTAACTCTTAGCGCCATTATTTCTAAGTATATTATTATTAATTCTGGTAAAATCCAAGATAAAATATTGCTGCTGAGTGGTCAGTGGATGGATGAGTGACGTCGAAAAGCGTCTGCTAATTTCTTGAGTTGTTAAAAACGCCTTCGATAGATGACGAATCTTGACAAGAACGTTTCATTCACGAAGGATATTGGGACGCAAGAAATTAACTGTTCACAAAAATATGGGTGGCTAAAGAACGAGTCTTGGGACCCATGTAGACTTCGAAAATGCCTGCATTTACCCCAATTGATTGCAAGATTAGCAGAATTTTCTGTTACTCCAACCAAACACTAAGCTGTATCTCAATAAGGAAACAGGTTGTGCCGTCGTTCAGCTCATTTTAACACCAAAACAAGAGAATCCCTAAACCTACATATGTGTTGTCTTACGGACAACCAAACACAGACACGCTTTTATTTATGCCAATTCGGCAAAGCGGACGATACCATTTTCATTTCACCACTACATTACAACGAGAACGAGAGAAATCGCAATTCATAAGTTTAGCTTTAGTTCATTAACTTGGCATTAATGCAAAGCATTATTTGAGGGTTTGAGCTTCCACGAGTGATGGACGTCCAGTGTTAAATGCTTGGTTTAGATAAGCGAACAATTGTACAAAATTGGCGACGCGATAGGCCGTAACTACGTAATACAAAACATCGCAAATCTGAAATCTGAAAAGTGTCCGTTATACGTAATGTTGCTTCAAAGACTGTTGCTGATATCACAATGAAAATCTCCAAAACCATAGTCGGACCATAAATCAGTAAAAGCTTCCTGCATATCAACAGCAGCCTTGTAATAGGGGGTGTGCGTGTCATTAAAGCTTTTGGCATTGACTAGCATACGTCGCATGTCAGCTTCGAATAAATGTGGATGACAATAATATCCTTTCCGCAAACGATCAGACATAGTCTTAAGATCTGAAAATACACATTACAATATTATAGTCTCGAATGGGAAACAAAATAAAGAAATGTGGGGCGGCAGGGCGCGTTACTTTCTACTACAACACAAAATAAATGATTATCTTTAGTAACAAAGTTAAGATTTTCTAATGACAAGGTTCCAGAAATGGGAAACAAATTCCAGCTAACTTTTCCAACAATACACTCACTGGTGTTATTTTATTTCATTCTGAACAAAGTTGGAAAACAATTTTTGAAAGAAGACAACACAATTGTTTTCTTGACCCCTTGAGCAAAAAGGATTTGCATACCCATCGGAAACTTGATGTAGTCATAATATTCGGGAACATCCTCAGAATCTACTGGTTTCTGAAAAGGCCAAGCAGAAGCATGATTCTTTATCTAAAATAACATTAACAACCTTGAAGGCACATACGTTACGTACATAGATGAGACACCTTCCCGGGATCATACAACAACAGACTCGTGCAACAAGGGTGGCCAAATAAATTTGCAGCTGCACAATATTATATTATACTTCCCAAAATTCCAGCTAATTGAACAGGGGGGCGTTTCAAAAGACGCTCCTAAGCTTAGGAGCGCTCCTAAGTCAAGCTTAGGAGGGAACTTAGGAGAATCCCGTTTCAAAAGATTCCTCCTTACTAGCAATTTTCCTAAATCCTTAGGAGCGCTCAGACCGCTCCTAACTTTTCTCCTAAGTTAGGCTAAGTTAGGAGAATGTCAGTGTGAACTTAGGAGAATTCTTTTGAAACGCGCTTAGGAGCACTCCTAACTGCGTCTTAGGAGTTGAGTCTTCTCCTAACGCTCCTAAGTATTCTCCTAAGTCTGCTCCTAAGCGCGCTTAGGAGCGGACTTAGGAGAATCTTTTGAAACGCCTCCCAGGTTGTGGCTCAATTCTAGAAGAGAGGACGTGTGAGCCTGATTAGCGGAGAATCAAATGCCTGCAGTGTAAAGCATAACAAACGCAGAACGCGACAAAAAGTTAAATACAAATACAAAATCAGTTTTTTTTAAAATAAACTTTTCTTTTTTCTTACTTTATTTAATACAGATTTTAGGGTGGCTTGAAGCTCATCAGGGTTAAACGTTGGCAGAGGTTTTGATGGCGGTAACCAGCCAGCTTCCACTACACCAGGAATGCTTTCGATAGGAATCTGTTGTACACCATCGCCAAAACAAGTCAAGCCAGGATATACTTTGCGCGGTTCCGTTTTCAAATCTTGAGCCAACTGTTGAATTATCTAAAAATAGAAAATAAATAATCTTACAATAAACTTACAGTAAGCTAAATTAAAGTACAACTACAAAGTTAACGTTTTGCCCAGTGCACTTCTCATACCAATTTCGCACAGTACGGTGGAACCTTTTAGTTTTTGCCAACAGAAAATCCCCAAAACTGGAAAATTTAAGTACGCAGTACTCGAATTGTGCAAAATAATATTTCTTTATGATTGTGCTGTGGCCTTTACACAAACTGTGCTAAGGTCCTATTTCTTTAAAGATAAAACGCATTAGATTAAAATTAATCCGCATTAAAGAAACAGTACATCGGATTAAACGAATTATTATGTAACCCAGCGAGTTAAGCGAGTTAAACGGATAAAATTTAATCCTATTTATTTAATAAGCAAAGGGTAAACATTTGAATTAAATCCTGGGATTAAAACATCAACGAGTTGATTTTAATCCGACCTGTTTAAGCGCTGTTTTTTAAAGATTAAGTTTTAATCCGTTTAATCCGCCTTCTGTATTTTCAACTAGCTTTCAATCCTCGTCAATCCTCGGATTAAACGGATTAAAATTTTAATCCGTTTCTTTAGTGGCGGATTAAATGGATTAAAATTATTTTTTCCGTGGATTAAAAATGGTAGGATTAAACGAGTTAATTTTAATCCGTTTAATCCGAACATTTGATCCTTAAATAAATATGCCCTATAGTGCAGAGATATAGAAGCGACAGTGACTTGCAGAGATTGAACCAAAAATTTATCCTTTTGGGATGGCAACTTTTAACGGAATAGAGAAAAGTTTTTTCCGTTACAAGCAGCGCTTTAACGGAATAGGAAAACGCCAGGATATTTTTCGATGTACCTGTACATACAACCCATCCAAATTTAAATAAAACCCCAAAATTTTTAAATAAAAATTAAACAAAGACATGGAAAAAACATGTGCATTAGTTAAAAAATTTTGAAGGTATATATATATATCAGTCAGTTTCTGGTTCAAGCCGACTTTGGCGCGATGGGTCAAAAATTTAATTTCGCTGATACTTTGCTCATTTGTAGGGTCTATGCATTGTTGGCAAAATAAGAAGGAATTTGGTTCAGCCAATTTCGAGATATATATAAGCCTCTACAGTTGGGCTGTTTTTGACAAACAGCTGACATGGTGCGGGCACCAGTTTCACCTATTTATTCATATGCTAAAGGGCATCATCCCATGAATTCCATATCATTAAAAAATTACCCTTTAAAACGGACCCTTTAAAATGACAGAAGGACAAGTAATAAAAATGCTCCTCCGGAGCATGAAAAAGTAATATGGGGGCTAGATTCAAAAAAGAAGAGGACTAGGTTGCGGGCGAATTAATATGGGCACAGCTTCGCCGAGCAACACATATTCGCGGACTGAAAAAAAGTTATATACATACGTATTACCAAGAGTACATAATAAGAGTGTGACGGCAGGCAAGCTCTCTGTTATCAGCTGTAGGTACATGCTATGTTCGCTAACGGCTGACCCCCCCGTGCTCTTCAAAGAAATTCGCACGCTATCTTTATGTGTTAAAGCTCGAAAACACAACTACTCAGTTGGTTCAATGTGCGTCTGCTTCGAACATTAACACGTAAAGATAGCGTGCCAATTTCTTTGAAGAGAACATACACGTTTGTGGGGGGAACAGCCATTAGCGAACATAGCATGTACCTACAGCTGATAACAGAGAGCTTGCCTGCTGTCACACTCTTACGTATTATGTACTCTTGGTATTACGTATGTATATATACCAGTGTTCAGTTTTAGTTACGGTGCGTAAATAATATACAAATATGATAAACGAGTTTTAGTGGAAGCAAACATTTCTTTCGATAAACTCTTAATATTTACTGTGCATTTTAACCATTGATAAGAAAACTCTATATTTCAACAATAATTCCAGGACTCTCTAAGACGATCTTCTATTTCTATTGAACCGTTAGCGTTACATCATAGCCTTGGTTCTTTCTAGTTGCTTGCCGTAGTCCAGCACAACCAAATTACTATATAGTTTACGTATATATTATACGCAGGCAACTTGCAGCGATTGTTTAACTGCTGGAATTGTTATTATTGACTGACAATAATGGCATTGTATATGACAATCGCCATGGCGAAAGCCCGCGAATATGGGTTGCTCGGCGAAGCTGTGCCCATATTAATTCGCCCACAACCTAGTCCTCTTCTTTTTTTGAACCAAGCAACCATATTAAGCATTTTTAAGATTTTTAAGACTAGTCCTCTCTTGATTTTACAACCTCACCACCACCCATATTACTTTTGGGAGGAGCATTTTTGAGGAGCATTTTTATTACTTGTATATATATATACAAGTAGGAAAAATGCTCCTTGCAGTCGCATGAAAAAGTTAATATGAGCTATGATGGCCAACATTTAAGCGTGTCAAGGACAAGACTTAAAATGTTTAATATGAGCCAGCATCTAAATGTGTAGAGGACAAGATGTAAACGTCTAACATGAGCCGCTACGTTTCTCTTGGGCTCATATTGACGCTCACTTTGGTTACGCCTGTGGTACGTGTCCTCTAAACAGACATTATTAAACCTAGCCAGCAAAGACTGAATATTAATACTGGCGTATACGTTTAGCAAAAATCAGAATTGCCAGATTTTTCAACTTCACTTCAAAAAATGTGTTTGTTTTACGACGCTGCTTTAGATCTCACTATACGTATGTACATGTACGTATATAAATTATTAACAAAAGCAATCAATATAAACCTGAATAAGGAAATAAAAATTAGAACTGTCACAGACGATATATACTTACCTAGTGAGATTTCATCCAGCCTTACCATCCTTGCATATGCAAACCATCCTAACCTTTTGACTATCTGAAGAAAGCCTTTGTATCTACAAAATATATTAGCCATTTCATTTGCGTCAATATGAGCCCAAGAGAAACGTAGCGGCTCATGTTAGACGTTTACATCTTGTCCTCTACACATTTAGATGCTGGCTCATATTAAACATTTTAAGTCTTGTCCTTGACACGCTTAAATGTTGGCCATCATATAGGATAACGTGGGGGGGAGGGGGGGGGGGTGCAGACCCCTCCCAGACCAACAAAAAACGGGTAGACCTCCTCAGCGAAAAGGAAAAAAGGGCAGACCCTCTCGTCCAGAAAGGAAAAAAGGGTAGACCCCTTAGCGATTTTTACCAAAAATAGGTAATTTTTTAGTAAATTTTAGCGATTTTTTCAAAAAATTTCGTAAAAATCGCTAAAAATTGTCATTTTTTACTAATTTTTGGTCAAAAACGTTAAAAATTCGCAATTTTTGCTAATTTTGGGACAGACCCCCTTAAAATTTTGGAATTTTTCAGGGGTAGACCCCTCGCCGATGTCGGGGTAGACCCCCCCGAATCGGACCCCGTGTTAATGTATGAAGCTCATATTAACTTTTTCATGCGACTGCAAGGAGCATTTTTCCTACTTGTCCTATTTCATTTTTGGTATTGTATCAGAGTGTGATACCATCCATAATGGGTGGGTTTTAACTTATATATAGCAAGCCTGAAGGATTTTGTATTGTTACCTCCACTCCAGCTATATATATAATGAAACAATCTTTGCCACATTCATTTTAGCTAAAGATATAATGAAACAATCTTGGCCGCATTCATTTTAGAGGTTGACAATTTTTCGCGTTTTTGAATTACACGCTTGACAACACACGAATGTACCCTCTCCGCAGAGCGATGGAACCACTTTTCGTGGGTGCTATAATGACAAAAGTTGATCGCCTTGCCAAGGGCTTTCATTTGATACCAAACTTGACCACTTATGAAGACTTTCATTTTTGACCCACACCGGACCCACCGTGGGTGGGGCACCCGCCCACAGGACGATGGAGCCACTTTTCGGGTGTTGCATAATGACAAAAGTTGATCGCCTCGCCAAGGGCTTTCATTTGATACCAAACTTGACCACTTTTGAAGACTTTCATTTTTGACCCACACCGGACCACTGTGGGTGGGGCACCTGCCCACAGGTCCGTGAGGGCACTTTTGTGGGTGGCATAATGACAAAAGTTGATCGCCTTGCCAAGGGCTTTCATTTGATACCAAACTTGACCACTTTTGAAGACTTTCATTTTTGACCCACACCGGACCCACTGTGGGTGGGGCACCCGCCCACAGATCGGTGGGGCCACTTTTTGGAGGTGGTATAATGACAAAAGTTGATCGCCTTGCCAAGGGCTTTCATTTGATACCAAACTTGACCACTTTTGAAGACTTTCATTTTTGACTCACACCGGATCCACTGTGGGTGGGGCACCCGCCCACAGGTCCGTGAGGGTACTTTTAGTGGGTGGCATAATGACAAAAGTTGATCGCCTTGCCAAGGGCTTTCATTTGATACCAAACTTGACCACTTTTGAAGACTTTCATTTTTGACCCACACCGGACCCACTGTGGGTGGGGCACCCGCCGACAGATCGGTGGGGCCACTTTTTGGAGGTGGTATAATGACAAAAGTTGACCGCCTCGCCAAGGGCTTTCATTTGATACCAAACTTGACCACTTTTGAAGAATTCCATTTTTGACCCACACCGGACCCACTGTGGGTGGGGCACCCGCCCACAGGTCCGTGAGCGCACTTTTTGTGGGTGGCATAATGACAAAAGTTGATCGCCTTGCCAAGGGCTTTCATTTGATACCAAACTTGACCACTTTTGAAGACTTTCATTTTTGACCCACACGGGACCCACTGTGGGTGGGGCACCCGCCCATAGGTCCGTGAGGGCACTTTTTGTGGGTGGCATAATGACAAAAGTTGATCGCCTCGCCAAGGGCTTTCATTTGATACCAAACATGACCACTTTTGAAGACTTTCATTTTTAACCCACACCGGACCCACCGTGGGTGGGGCACCCGCCCACAGGACGATGGAGCCACTTTTCGGGTGTTACATAATGACAAAAGTTGATCGCCTCGCCAAGGGCTTTCATTTGATACCAAACATGACCAATTTTGAAGACTTTCATTTTTGACACACACCGGACCCACTGTGGGTGGGGCACCCGCCCACAGGACGATGGAGCCACTTTTCGGGTGTGGCATAATGACAAAAGTTGATCGCCTCGCCAAGGGCTTTCATTTGATACCAAACATGACCACTTTTGAAGACTTTCATTTTTGACCCACACCGTACCCACCGTGGGTGGGGCACCCGCCCACAGGACGATGGAGCCACTTTTCGGGTGTGGCATAATGACAAAAGTTGATCGCCTCGCCAAGGGCTTTCATTTGATACCAAACATGACCACTTTTGAAGACTTTCATTTTTGACCCACACCGTACCCACCGTGAGTGGGGCACCCGCCCACAGGACGATGGAGCCACTTTTCGGGTGTGGCATAATGACAAAAGTTGATCGCCTCGCCAAGGGCTTTCATTTGATACCAAACATGACCACTTTTGAAGACTTTCATTTTTGAGCCACAGCTGACCCACTGTGGGTGGGGCACCCGCCCACAGGACGATGGAGCCACTTTTCGGGTGTGGCATAATGACAAAAGTTGATCGCCTTGCCAAGGGCTTTCATTTGATACCAAACATGACCACTTTTGAAGACTTTCATTTTTGACCCACACCGGACCCACCGTGGGTGGGGCACCCGCCCACAGGACGATGGAGCCACTTTTCGGGTGTGGCATAATGACAAAAGTTGATCGCCTCGCCAAGGGCTTTCATTTGATACCAAACATGACCACTTTTGAAGACTTTCATTTTTGAGCCACAGCTGACCCACTGTGGGTGGGGCACCCGCCCACAGGACGATGGAGCCACTTTTCGGGTGTGGCATAATGACAAAAGTTGATCGCCTCGCCAAGGGCTTTCATTTGATACCAAACATGACCACTTTTGAAGACTTTCATTTTTGAGCCACAGCTGACCCACTGTGGGTGGGGCACCCGCCCACAGGACGATGGAGCCACTTTTCGGGTGTGGCATAATGACAAAAGTTGATCGCCTCGCCAAGGGCTTTCATTTGATACCAAACATGACCACTTTTGAAGACTTTCATTTTTGAGCCACACCGGAGCCACTGTGGGTGGGCGCTGTGGGTCAGAGGTCACATCCGTCGGTTTCGGCAGTATGCCCATCGTGTTCAGCGACCCCGATTTACTATATATGGGTACCACCCCGAGGCCGAAAAACGCTGTTTTTGCCCGTTTTTAGACTATTTTCAAATTTTCGGACTTAGAAATTTTTCAGCTTGAAGGTGTCCAAAAACGCTATTTTTTCCATTTTTGACCATCTATAAAAATCGAACCAGATCGAAATTCGGGAAAAAAACATAAACTTGCTAAATGCCATTGCCTAGATAATCAAAAAATAGTATAGAAAAATTTTTCCTATGGGCCGTTTGAAAAATCGAGTTAACAGAAAAATGGAAAAAATCATGCTGAATACAGAGAAAAAAAAACCCCACTTTCAAACCCGTAAGAGAAAGTCGATTTTTTCAAAGTTCATTTTTTCCGGGCAAGTTTGGTATCATTCGAAAGCTCTTGGCCTGGAGATTTCAAAAATGTAAATATTAGCTCTTAATTCCTTCCCGTTAATTAGTTATGCCTAATTAGCACTTTTCCAAATCCGCAAAGTGCCTTTATAGCTCATATTATGGGGGGCTCTCCGAGCTCCCCCATGATACTTTCAAAGATGTTGACGCCAAAGGAGTAAAAAGGTTACGAAAACAACAAAAATGCAGTAACATGAGCACAAAATTTATTTTTGGATACCGAAATGAAATGCCCCTCCGATGCTCCGCCGTATCTCTATTCCAATATAATCACATTTTGGCAACTGTGAAAACAGAATTTATCTACTTGAGAAATACATAAAAACAAAGAAACTGCAACTAACCTCCTTTTGCAGTTTCACTGCAGCAGAGAACTGGGTGTACACAATCTTAGGATGAAGTTCACATCCCATCAAAGTTGCTCCTTCATAATCTTTGATGTACCCCTGATACTGGACTTTATTTAGTGTTATATTCTGTGAAAATCCCTGCTTCTTGAAGTACCCAATTGCAAATTCATCCGCATAGGTAAGAAAATGATAGATGCCATGCTGTATGTGATAATCTTTCAAATGATTCATCAAATGAGTGCCATAGCCTTTGACCTGTTCATTGGATGTCACCGCGCAAAAAACTATTTCAGCAAAGCCCTAAAAACAAGACAGTTGGAATTAAAATCTGCCCACATTCACAGTGTGTGAGTGCGCGTGACACAAATCGAGTAGGTCATTGAAGGTACAAAATGTAAGGGCGACCCCTAGAGAATATCTCTGCTTTGGGGACAAAGGGGATGTGCGCAACCCTGTATATATCCTAAAACCGTAGAGCCAGGACAGCCACTTCGGAAGATGACTGCAACTGTGGAAGGGGCCGGTCATTAACGGCTTTACGCCTCGCACGGACTCCTGTACCTTCTTCCAATAGTGGTACTGCCCATTTACCGACCAGTTACGGATGGATAGCTGGTTTGGCTAGGCTAGGTTACGGCCGGTTAACTTAATTTGAGCAATTAAGACGGCTGCATACTTTATTTGTTTTGATTTCGATAGCCTAAGTCACTGAAAGCAGTTTCTCAAAATAAAATAGAATTCTTTGATACTCTTTCTTACATAATTTTTATTAAAGGTCCTGTTGACTGAAGCTGGGAAGTGCATTCCACAGCACACACACTTAAATATACAAGAAATTGCCAAACGTATAATTCCATTCGTTCATCTTATCAAATGGTTTCCAACTATTTTCATGAGTTGATTAATTTATTCGTTATTCTTTAGTTTAGTGCGCAGACATGAATTGGATTCAGCAAAAAGAAACGACAACCGCACAATCATTTTGGCTATTGACCTGTTCATCCGTAGATAACAATAAACTAACCTGTGTAGGAAACATCCGAAAGCATATGCCACCGATTACATTGTTGTCCTTAACAATCACCATATTTTTATGCTTCAAATCAAATATCATTCGAATGATGTATTCTTTTGGCATGCGAGGCAGTTGCATGGAAAAAACATTCTGAAGTTGCAAAAGCCAGAGCAGAATTTTTGAATCCGGTTTTGGCCGGTTGGTATCAGAAGCAGATGGATTTTGAATGACATGAAAACTAATGACCCCATGAAGTTCCTCAGTACGAGCAGATTCGTCCCTGGCCAAATGTTCCAGAGCAGAACCAGGACTGATAGGACTCTCTATGCCTAAACAAAAAACAAATAAGGAAAGAGTGGCCAAATGATTACCTGGTCAAGTCGCTGTAAGCTTAAAATGCGCTGTAAGACATTACCAGTCAACTGTGGCTGTACGTCGCAACTTTTTGTCAAATTTCAAACTTTGACCTGCTATTGCTGTAGAAGGGAGCTCTAAAGCTGGAATACTTTTATTATTTAGTACTAGTAAGAGTTAACATTCGTGACAAAAAAGTTTCAGAAGTGGACAAACAGTTAATCCACCAGAGCATAAAAATCTTTTTGAAAAACCCATTTTTCGCAACAAAATTTATAGTTTGGCGCCATGCCAAAAACGGTGTATATGAAATGTATTGTTGCCCTCCCTAAACTTTTTAATATGATATGGTGGCTAACGTTGGGCGAAAAAAGTAGCTCACTCCGACGATGTCGTGCCAACCCGTTCGTAGCCCCCACTTAATCCTCCGATAGCAGTATTTGCAAGGAACTTCCGGTGGGACTACCACAAATCAATTTTGAATCCAACATTAACAACGTTAGTCTGCTGGAAGAACCGAAAGTAAACACATCAATAAATTAATTAGCTAAACCATATAACTTTTATTTAAGTAACGGCCAGTTTTCGAAGACTCTCAATTCATTTCATTCTTGTGTTTTAATTCAAGAAACTGATAACCTAGAGGGAACCAGGAAATGCTTTTTTGCATCCTACATGGCTACCTTTTCTTTGCTTTATGCTATTTAATGCAGACTGCAGCTGTTCTTCTGTTACATCTCCATCCAGGTCAGCATCGCAGCGAGATTTTTTAGGAAGATTGTTCTGTGAAGAAGCCCAGGAATGTCCAGACGACCGCAACAGGTCAATTCCCAGACCAAGACGCTTCAGAGGATTTCGTCGCGTTGGCGATCGAGAAGACTTTGGACTGCTCAACATTTCATCATCCGTTCTCAAAGGCTCCAGTCCCTTGTCTAGGCTCAGCTCTTCAAAACTGGACGGGGAAATACAGCTGGGCATTTCATTAAAACTTTCGTTCCAGATGACAGAATCAGATCGGTTCAATTCAGTTTCCAACTGACGAAGAAAATTTTGCAACTTCTCCAGACTTTTAGGATCCCCATCACCGCCTAACACTTGATCAAGAAGCTGCTGTTTGAAACTGTCAAACACCGCGGACAGAAACTGACGTCCAAAAATAGCTGTGGGCTGAAGTCTAAATAAAAGAAGTAGATGCTTAATACGAGAAAGCGCAAGACTGTATGTTTTGTAGTCAATAAGGAGGTATTCACAGCGGATCATACATGTGCTTGGGAGTGGGTTGTCACCCCCCCCCCGAGGGGTCCCTCACCCCCGAATCCTGTTTTTTTCCGGTTTTTTTCAGGCAAAAAACCGGTTTTCCGGCGGCCGCCGGTTCACCCCCCTTCCCCCTCCAGAACTTCCCCTCCTGCACATGTCTGCAGCGGATGCGGAACGAAAAGAAAGAACTGTTCTAAACTATGGGCATTCCATTAAATTGCTTTCTCTATACCGTGTAGGTACCATAATTGCAGTATGGTATATAAATGCTGTAAGTATAACCCGTTGAAAATAAAGCTGAACAACTTAATCAAAATTGTGCAAAAGACTGCAAATCATAATCTTTGGAATAACGATGAATACGCACCGATATGGATGCGCGAAAATTGGATTCGCAAACCTAAACATTCATAAGTCACCCCTCCTTGCATGGTCATGCGGAAACTGTATTTTATATATATTCGTGGCTGTGAGCATATGATTTCGAACAGTCAGCTTTAACAGCAAGTCCAAAATACGTACTTGCTATTCTTCAATATTACTTAAGGTGGTGGTATCTTTTTGCTGGGCTTATTCTAGGGATTTTTTCTTGGGGGGGGGGGCTCTTTGGGGGGCCCTCGGGGGGCGAGTCATTTTGGGAGGGGGGCGAAAATTTTTTAAAATTTTCTAAAAACATGCTAAAAATTGCGCTATTTTTATAGCAATCGCCAAAAATAAGCGGATGTAATGCTTAAATAGGCAAAAATCGACTAAAAATCTCCGGCGAAGCCGGAAAATTTTTGAAAATTTGGCCTTCTGAGCGATTTTTTCAGGGCAAAAGTTGGTACCAAAAGGGGCACCCACTTTTTGGGGGGGGGCGATTTTTTGGGGGGGAACGATTTTTGGGGGGGCAGGGTGTTTATGGGGACCCCCCGCCCCCCCCAGTATAATAAGCCAAGTTTTGTGCAGTGCTTTTGTGGTGATTTTTTTAAAACGCTATAACTTTCGCAATTTTGGCAGTTGGAAAGAGCTTTGTACATCGTTTTAAAGCTTATATAATCAGGACATTCACATGAGCTTACGAAACTGGCATAATTAGCAAAAAATTAGCAAAAAGTTTCTGATATAACGGCAAAATATAGACCAAAAATTTTCGAAATGCGGAACCAGGCAAAATTTCTTCTTGCGCTATCATACAGAGGACATATGGGCCGAGGGACGTTTTTTTGGGTTTCGCTCAGTGTCACTTAACGGTTGAGAAAATTCGCGAAATGCACGGACACTAAAATTTTAAACTTTGCAATAAAGTTTCTCGAAATTAGGAACGTTTTAGCCAAAGCCAAAAAAACGTCTCTCCGCAATAGTACGAATTTCCATTTTGACGAAAATCTTCGAAATCTGTCAAGTAGTTTTTGAGACATCGATGTTTAAAACAAAATAACCTCAGTTTTGCCAAAATGGTTTTCCGGCCAAATCTCTAGCTGAAAGCAATAAAGTCCGGCTAGTAGCAATTCGTAAAATGTGCATTTGGACGCTGTATCGATTGAGTATAAATGGACGAAACTTTTTCGTAAGGTTTGGCAGTGATTTTGAAAAAACTGATTTTCTCGAAAATGCCATTTTTTGACCCTCTAAATGGTTTTTTGCTTATACTGACTTAACCACTGGAGATAGCTCAAAGGTTGTAAAAGCAAAAATGATCATTTTTGTGTCCTCTTTCCAGCCATAACAACCAATCCGGTGTCTGGTCTATCTACTGGAAGCCTAAGGCCAAAAACCAAAACTTTCTTGTCTTTTGGTCTAAAAAACCGGGACTGGTTTCAGAATGTTAAAGAGCACGGAAATAAATTATTTAGGAAGTTTTAGCTATTTACGTAACGGACTAAAGCAGTATGAATCAAAAATACCCGAAAGGAAACCAGCACCTTAAGGAGATTCTGGCGAAAATAGGAAAGTAGTATGTAGTAGAAGTAGTACAGAATTCACATACGTACTAGAACGAAAAACTCATTCTGCTATTGCAGTGCATTCAAGTGAAAGTGTCCAAGATTTATCTCAGATCTAGCTACTGTATCTTGAAATTCCAACATTCAAAGACGACCCAGGGCCAGGTTCCTGAAAACCCTTCTCTGGCATTCCCCTTCACTTTTCGGAGCCCCCCCACTTTTCGGTAATCCCCCTCCCCCACCCACTTCATTGGGGGTCGCCTAAAAGTGTCAAAAATTAAAACTTGAGGTCAGATTTTCAAAATTTTCTCAATTTTAAGCTAATTTATGGACTTATAAGCTCACTTTAAGCTTAAAAACAGCTATTTTTTCGTTTTTACCTTAAAAAGGCTAATTATTCGCTAAAAACTTAGGTATACCTTGGGCTCCACTTTTTGGACCGCCGACTTCCCCCTCCCTAGGGGGCCGAAGCCCCCCTTTCACAACCCTAAAATGCCAGCTTCTCGAGTTCTTAAGTAGTTAGTTTTCAGTGACAACAACCTCTTCTGCATTAAAAATTATACGTAAACGTATCTATGGACAATTTTATGGCGATTTATTTCGTCAACCATGCAAATTATTGAAGCAGGTAGAAAAATTTATAAATTCAAATTTTCAAAAATTTCTCGAGTATTTCTCAAGTTGGCAAAAAGATATCTGATCGAAATTGACCAAAGAACTTGACTGGAGAACGTTTTCAGCGTGACTTTCAAAGCAACGTGCGGATCACTAAAACTTCTAGTGTAGTTTAACTACCATACTCGAGAACATTTTTACGAAACTGGCCCCTGGTCTAGTTCTAAGTCAGTACAAGTATGTAGCATCATCAGTTTCGTCCACGGTTTTTTTTTCATCACATCCACATGGCCAGAAATCGGGGGAAAAAAAGCATAGGTAGGCCCGGAATCACAGGTTTACGTTAATCCGGATAAAGTTATACGGACGGTGCGGAATGTGAATAGCAAGCGGACTAGAGTGTGTCCAGGAGTATCCATGAACCACTGATTCAAGCACTGACAAACCAACTTAGCCAGTTCATAGTTGGTCTGCCACAGTGTAGACGAGTGTCCAAACTTGAATACCACAAAGCTAGTGATAGCTTTGCCAATAGATGGACTTTCAAAAGGAGGACTGCCCAGAGGACTGTCTATCACAGGAACAGTCAAACTGGAAAGGCTTTTCTTCAACAGGCGATACAAATAATAATATATCTAAAAGCACAACACAAGCCAATCTCCAAACTACAACAACAACAAGAACAAGCCAACAACAAGAACCAAAAATGCTCCTTCGTCGCATGTAAAACAAGAAATAAAAATGCTCCTAAAGAGCAAAGAAAGGAATATGAGTCAACATGGAACATGTAAAATGCTAAATATTGTCGGTTGTAAATTAAGAATAAGAAAGAGTACTCTCAGGCAGGTTGTACAAACACGGAAACTAGCCTGTAAAATGCATATGAGTGGCGTTGAGGTTGTAAATTAAGGGAAACAAGTTGCAACGGCTTAACATATGAGCTGGGCTTATTCTAGTGGGGGGGGGCGGGGGCCCCCCCCCATAAACACCCTCCCCCCAACAATCGTTTCCCCCCCCCAAAAATCGCCCCCCCCCAAAAAAGTGGGTGCCCCTTTTGGTATATACCAACTTTTGCCCTGAAAAAAATCGCTCAGAAGGCCAAATTTCCAAAAATTTTCCGGCTTCGCCGGAGATTTTTAGTCGATTTTTGCCTATTTAAGCACTAAATCCGCTTATTTTTGGCAATTGCTATAAAAATAGCGCAATTTTTAGCATGTTTTTAGAAAAATTTTGAAAAATTTTCGCCCCCCCCCAAATGACTCGCCCCCCGAGGGGCCCCCCCAAACAGCCCCCCCAAGAAAAAATCCCTAGAATAAGCCCAGATGAGCCTGTCCTACAACGAGGCTCATATTGGCGTATGTCATAATATAATTTGTCCATATTTGACCTTCATATAAATAGCACGTATATAAAGCTTTTCATTACAAAATTGTCCATCGCACATGTTGTCGCGAAGACATTATACTGTGCATACGCATTATACGGCATGCCACTCTGCGCTCTGACTCAGAACCAAGTGGGGAAAGAAATACGTATGTGAGAGTGGTGTGTCAGTCATAGTGTTCCGAGAATACAGTAGGTGTACTATACTGCTTCCGGAAATAGTACGTAGGTGCCATGGTGTTTCGGGAAACCTCAGCTTGCATGTACGTACAGTTTTTTATTCGTTTGTTCTTTAATATGATGATCTGATGATCTTTAAACAAGGCTGCACTGTGACGCCAATATGAGCCTCGTTGTAAGACAGGCTCATATATATGTTAAGCCGTTGCAACTTGTTTTCCTTAATGTACAACCTCAACGCCACTCATATGCATTCTACAGGCTAGTTTCCGTGTTTGTACAACCTGTCTGAGAGTATATACTCACATGTATTTTACATGCGACGAAGGAGCATTTTTGGTTCTTGTTTTCCATTCTTTTACATATATACAGTATGCGCAAAAAAAGAACCAACATTGTATTTCCGAACACCATGCGCAAACAGACACTATTTTGACCACTTTTGGAAAATTTCATATTTGGCCCAAAATCGCCTACGTCCCCACCCCACCCCACAACAGCACTGAACAGCCACTTTGAGCATGCAATTCTATGACAAAAGTTGCTCAGCTCAATTAGGGCTTTCATTTGGTACCAAATTTGACCACTTCTGAAAAATTTTATTTTGGACCACCTGACCCCTCAGACGGTCAAGTGGAGCCAGTCCAGCAAAATGGGTGCGTTGTACAGCAAAACGTACACCGGAAATGAACTGGGCGCACCAGAAAACCCCTACAGAGAAAGTTTTGAGAGGCCAAGTAGAGCCTAGTATGGACCTCCAGGAAACGGTTGCCGACATGACCCTCCAGACGGCAAAGTGGAACCAGCCCATCAAGATGGATGAGTCGGACGGCAAAACAGACACCGGCAATGAGCTGGGCGCACCAAAAATCCCTATATGCAAACGTTTGAGAGGCCAAGTAGAGCCTAGTATGGGGGCCTTCAGGTAGCGGTTGCCGACATGACCCTCCAGACGGCAAAGTGGAACCAGCCCAGCAACGCAACTTGGGTCAGTCGGGCAGCAAAACTGATAGCGGGAATTGATTCTCCGTCCCCAAAAACCTTTGTATGCAAAATTTGAGCCACCCAAGTAGCAAAATAAGCGAAAAAATTAAGTTCAAAGTTCGACCCAAAATTCACCAACTTTGGCCGGCCAGTACCGAAAAATTTACGCACAGAGACGGAAAATCATATAGCATTTGAACGACCCCGATATGTGTACTGTTTAACCATATAGCCAGTATTGCCCCATATATAGCCCAGTCTGACTTATTAAGGCGCCTTTGAAGCATACTTTTTGGCCATTTTAGCGTTTTGGCCGACTTTGGCCCCTCGCCAAAACTTTTTTCCGGCTCTGGGAGGCATAACAGCTAGCCTATCGGCTTATTTCTGTTGCGTATATGGTATATCTCCAAGAATATACGTATATGGTTTTCATAGACAAAAATTTTTCTATCAGTACAGTATCTACAGTATTCTATGTAGTTATTAATTAAAGCTACAAAACCCCCTTACCAGACGTCAAAGCGGAGAACCGAAAAAACATCTCTCGTAAGCGATTTTTGGCGCAACCTTTTAACGGAAAGTGGTAAGGGGATGAAACTTCGCGAACATACTAAACTCGACACGTACAATTTTTTGCGCACATAATCTGCGCAGCCTTGTTTTACACGGTCATTCGACCGTTTACACTCATATTATAGGGGTCGCTATCACGACCCTATGATTCTGTGCAACTAAGCACATTTTCTAAAGCTTTTGAAAAATCCCAAGAGTCCTCCTAGAAGAATTCACTGGGAAAGGCCCAGTACAAAACATTCGCAAACTGCCCCTTTCCAAACGAAAGTGCCAATGAACACACGGCTAGAAACAATTCAGGTGATATCCTGGGATTTTTAGTGGGGGTGCGGTGCACTCATTTCTAAGTTTTTGGGCTTCCCTCCACTCACTATATAACGCGCTCAGAAAACGGTGTTGGTCAAAATCGTTAAGCCCGAATGTTTTTTGGTCTAACATCGTCTGCTTGGGTACTACTAAAACTTGATGTTGGACCACTTTTAAGGGTAGTTGTAAGCAATGTATGTTAAAACAGGCTACTGCTACTAATCCCCCACCTTTAACCTTTCTCCACAAGTGGGAGGGAGGGAGGGGGAGGCTCCCCCCACTTTTTATACCTAATAAAACCCAGATATTGTTAAACCTGTTTAGCCTGTTAAACCTAACCTGTTTAGTATCGGAATCCTCTTCTTGTTGAACACAGGTACACAAATTTTCAACATCAACAACAATGGCCAACAGACGCTGTAGTTCACCGTCACTGTGGTCAACAACATGTTGAACATGAGCGGACACTGGGTGGCCGCAGCTTCTACAAGGGCGTTCAGGCCCGGACAGCAAAGAACCTAAATTCATCAACACAGACAAATCTTCTGTCTTTTCTATTGGGGCATTCAAGGAAGGTCCCAACAAAAATCTCCACCACATAAATCCGACCTCCCCTCATACTCCAAAACACTGCCCCCAAAACATTTTCATTATTTTAGCTAAAAACACCTGAGTAGCGATGTTTGGCCGTTTTTACACAAAGAAAAGTCAAAAATATCAGACATGAGCCCGCAATTTCAGGGTGAACGAACCTTCCATGGAATTAATGAAGTTAGGGATGACGACTCCATGGCGAGCTCATGGATGGACCACCGGTCCTAAAAATTAAACCTTAACTTCTTGGACCAATACATGACTTTGATACGTATACTACGAAGATTTAAAAGTTACTACGAAACCTTAAAACTGAAATACCTGAATCTTCAACAACGGCAGATCTAGCAGCAGGTGACAAAGCGGATATTGACGGACCTTGGGCTTTCCAACCGGCACAGCGGCAGCCAGCATGAACACAGGGAGAGTATGTTGCTAACTTTTCCAACTTTTTCGCTCGAGACCATCCCGCTGCTTGACGCTTCAAATCAGAAAGCTGAGACAAAGTACTCATGTATTTATTTATATATAAATGCAAATCTAAATAAAACCAAGTATATATATATATATATGTACGTATATAATTTCAGAATATATATAGCTAACCTATTGAATTGGGCCATAACTGGGAGCTTTGTATTATAGAAAGGCCAGGGGCGCGAGAGCGAAAAACCCTATATGGGCGTAAAAGGCGCTGCGCGACCCTAAGAGACTCGTTCGAGCACCGTGCCAGCTTAATACTGAACGAAACTCGGCAAATTGGTATAGTCGAGGAGGAAAAATAAGTCTGGGGAAATGAGGCTCTTCCTTTTTCCGTATAAGGCCTAGAAAACTCTAGTATGGTGCAAATTGTACATTGGTATGTCGGCTATCCAGTGGGGCATATAGCGTTTCTGAATCATTCGTGCTGCCAGAGAAAAAACACTCCATCACTGTTATTTTTTTGGGTAAAAAAACACCGGCGGAAATAAAAAAACAGTACTAAATGTGATAGTAAATACAAAATCCTACATCCTATCCTATCCTCCCAGCTACAAAATTTTAATTACCCCTCCCCCCAAATCGGCCTTCGGCCGACCCCCCCCCTAAAAAGTTTCAACCCCCTACCTAAATTTTTGCAAATTTTTAGCCAAACATTCGAAAATTTTCAAAAAATTAGCGAAAAATTTCTAAAATTCGCTTAATTACCGTAAAAATCGCTAAAAAGTGCTCACAATTGAGAAAATTTTTCAGTTTTTTAACGAAAAACCGATTTTTCCGCCCCCTCCTCGAAAAGTTTTCTTACCCCTTCCCCCAAATCGACTTTTTTGGAACCCCCCACCCTGCCAGCCACACCAAAGGTTTGAGCTCGGCTTGGTTGGGGAGTAGTTGAGGTCGGGGAGGGGGGAGGGGTCTGCTGGCCTCTCCGTGGGGGGTCTCACAGGGGGCACTGTTATGCAGCAACCATAGAACGCTGGCTGTAGACTTACGTACTGTAAACAGTTAAGGGGGGGGGGCTACTTGGGTCAAAAATTCGACCCTCTCAGATTTCGCTCAAATTGTGCCCATTGATACTCCTTAGGGTCCTACACAAACCATTGAAATTTGAGGCGATTTCGTCCAGGAACAAAAAAGTTATAGTCATTCAAAATTTCCAATTCCTATTGAAAATGGCCCAAAATCGGAACTTTAGATTTTTCGCTTCTGGCAACGATAACTTACTCAAATCAAAACCGATCGAAACATTCTATAGCTCATTTTGAAGCTAAATGCAGTATCTAAAACTTGTCGAAGAGGTTTTTTCAAATTTCGGCATTTAACTGTTGTAGTAATCGTTTCTGTGATAGAGCCCCCAAAACACAAAAATTGAAAAATCACGAAGATACGGTTTTTGACCGATAACTTGAAACTGCTACAAAATGGTCGTTTATGTGAAGAAGAAAAGTTGTTTAGAATTGAAAAAGCTATCGATTGATGTAGATATTGTGCATATTTGTAAATATCGGAAAATTTCGAAAATGTCACATTTTGACTTATTTTTGTGGCTGCTTCACGGAAACGATTATTACAACAGTTAAAAGCCGAAATTTGAAAAAAGCTCTTCGACAAGTTTTAGATATTGTATTTAGCTACAAAATGAGCTATAGAATGTTTCGAACGGTTTTGATTTGAGTAAGTTATGGTTGCCAGAAGCGAAAAATCTAAAGTTCCGATTTTGTGCCATTTTCAATAGGAATTGGAAATTTTGATTGACTGTAACGTTTCTGTTCCTGGACAAAATCGCCTCAAATTTCAATGGTTTGTGTAGGACCCTAATAAGGAGTATCAATGGGCACAATTTGAGCGAAATCGGAGAGGGTCGAATTTTCGACCCAAGTAGCCCCCCCCCTTAAACATTTAATTGGTGTGTAGATAGCTTAGGGCATGGCAAATCAATTCAGATCCATTGACAGTATAATAGTTTGCATCTGGATGCGTAGTAGAGTGCTGTTGAAGTATATATATATATATATAGCCATGGGGGGAAACCCACATTTTCGGATTTTGGCTGGAACTTTTTTATTATCAGGGTTATCTGAGAACTTTATATACCATCGTACTTGGCGTACTTAGAACTTTCTTTTAAGCCTATTTGCGCTTCTCTAAGTTGTACCGTTAGAGCGGTATAATGCAAAAAGTAGCGGGGGGAAAAACCCAATGGGGGGAAAACCCAAATGGGGGGAAAATAAACCCACCTCTCACAGGTCTTAAAAATTGTTCTATCGCAATTCTGACACTTCCAGTGTAAAATTCAACCCTTTTTTAGTTAGTATGAACCAAAAAACCCGACCTAAGTAGCTTTTTTTGAGATCTCATGTGCCGTTCACAGGGAGAACTTTTCGTTGAAAAATTGTGGTAAAATTTGTGGTAATTTTATTGTAAATTGATGGGAATTTGCTGTAGAGTATTTACGGCGGTTTTACCACGATTTTTCCTGCGCAAAGTACGATACATTTACCACAGCATTTCCATAATTTTACGAAATTTACAACACATTTACGATGCAAAATCCCGTTTTTAAAATAATTTTACCATTTCGTGTACAATGCTTTTCCTATGTAGTTACCATGTGTTTACTATAATTTTACCACGTTTTTAATCATTCTAAAAACGTGGTAAAAACATGCTAAAAGTGAACAGAGGAGGATAGTAACATTTTAAGATAATTTCACCACGATTTTACCATGAATTTCAAACATGGTAAAAACGCGGTAAACAAACTTTATGATGATTTTAAATAACTTTTTCCATTCAAGCCATGTCGGAAAAACTATTTAAGCAGGATCGATGAAAAAATTTTGAATGATTTGAGGTTCTTGGGGTCATAGGTGTGGCTGGGCAAAAAATCTGGGGGGGGGGGGGGGGTTTCCGACGGAGGGTGGGGGGACTCCCCCCCCCTAAATTTTCGATTTTATGCCAATTTTTGCCACTTTTTGGCCAAAAATCTGGGGGGTATATACCAAAAATCTGAAAATCTGGGGGGGCCGCCAAAATTTGTCATTTTGGTGGGAGGGCCCCCCCACCCACCCCCCTAACACACCTATGCTTGGGGTGAGTGAGGTATATACTCTGCCTGGAACGACAGGAGATGTTATTCTTCAAAACAAAGTAAAATTGCTTGTAATTGTATTTGCTAAATATGTACGTATATACAATATTAAAGGTTTTAAAAGGTTTTTATCAATTATATATTATTTATTTTATTATTATTTATCAATTAAATTCAGTGGTCAAATAAATGACAATTGCTCAAATTTTGTTCAATAATCAGTATACTGTATCACTAGCGTAGATACGGGGGGCGGGGGGGCGGCCGCCCTCCCCGAAATAATGGCTTTGCCCCCCTGAAAAAATTGGGCAAAAGAAAAATTTTACGCAAGCGCGGAGCGCGGGCGTTTAACTTTATTAGAAACATACACAAATTATACATCAATGCTTAAATTAGCTCAATATTGATGCAGTTTCTACACCATTATAGCAAGCTTAACAAAAAAAATCAAAATTCGGTTTTTTGGCTGGAACTTTCGCAAAACTAAACCAAATCGATTACTTTGAGGACCCATGGATAGGTCTTGGGCTAAGCTTTCAAACCACCCCAGTTTCATTGCTCTACCACCTACCAGTAAGTTGCAGTAGACGAAAATGTGTGATTTTTTTTGTTAAAGGTTTAACAAAAAAAATCACCCGTTAACAAAAACAAAATCAGTGGCGGATCGGATCCCAGAGAGCAGCTAGCAACCTTTTCTCATCAGTTTTGGATAGAGCACACTAAATAACGTATTTAGAACCCAAAACCGCTAACCTACTGCTCCAACTAGGGCAACTGACCCCGCCGAAGTCTTAGTGGTCACTGATGGCCCCCGACAGCGTCCAGTATGAAGTCTGGTGGCTCTAAAGTGCCGTTTTAAAGGCTAAAACGTTGTTTTTTCGTGTTTGTGAGTGATTATAACCTATTTCCAGGCATTTTGGCAGAGAAACTCAGAACTTCATATTTTGGTGGGTTATGACCCACGGTCACGTGACCCCTGCCGGACCCGTCCGGACTCTCCAGGTACAAACTGGACAGTCCAAAGTGGCTATAAACATGTCCTAGGGGGTTTTCCAGGGCGCTGAATTCAAATCTGGCATTAGTGTTTCGGTAACTATGGCCTAATACTGACTTCTGGGATCACGTTTACCGTCGGACGGTTCAGGCCCGGCTGGTTACCAGGTTGGACTACCAGAAGTGCCAGGCAACCTCAAAAACAAGGTATATAAGGGTTTTCGAGGTCGCTGAGCTCGAATTTGACGTTAGTTTTGCTCTAGCTGCTGTTCTGACTTCAGTAACAAAACATAAAAATGATTTTTTATTTGTTAAAATTTTAACAAAAAAAATCACCCACCCCAGGACGGCACAGAGGTCCAACTGGGAACTTCTATATATATATGTGTCGATAGCCCACAGTCAGGACATGTCACATGCACAATATGGGTTGCCTACGGTTTTCCCTTAGTAAACAGCAGCCGAAATTCGAACTTCGGTCATGAACGTTTTTGAGGTCACTTTTGGGTACCCTCACTTAAAGGTCTGTCCTGAACGCTTGGAGAGAGCCTAGGGGCTCAAACTCACAGGTTGTAATGTCGAGATGTGTGGCTATCACCATGCAAAAATTTGGGTCTCTGCGACTTTCCTGTGAGTCAGGGTGGGGTGGTTTTTTTGTTAAAATTTCGGGTGATTTTTTTTTGTTAAGCTTGCTATAATAAAATTTTCGCGCCTCCGGCGCGAATTTTGACTATATATTTCGATTATCAAAAATATTATTTTTCATTAAACATGCTGACAAATGTTTGTATATATAAGTCGCTTTGCAGTTTTACTGTTATTTGCGTTATTCCCAACACCATCAGCCTAGGTATAATTGGTCGATATGATCAGAATACGCAGTTCTTTAATGGGAGCATCCCAATAGTTTCAGTTTTCGGACAAGACAGTAATCGTAGAAAATAGCAAATAAAGGTACAAGATGTTGTTTGTTAATCAATTGATAAATAATTTCTAAAGAATTATATAAATGTTTCAGTGGCGTTTAATGGCGAAATTTAAAAATTTTCTCAACTTCTGGAGGGTCCGCCCCCAGACCCCCACCGTTTGAGAGTTAGGATTTCGCTTTCAGTTGTAACAAGCGGAAAACAACATGTACCATAGAAGACTTTATCATTAATAGGACAACTTGCAGTATAATACGCAGTCTGCATGTTACGCAAAACGAGAAAATTCCCCCCCTCAGATGTCCGGGGACAAAACCGCCCCCCTGAAATTTTTTTGTACCTACGCTACTGATATGTATATATATATATATATATATATATATACGTAAACGATGAACAGCGAAGTGAAACTGTATTATACGTGTATTATATAGCAAGGTTCACAAAAAAATCACCCCGAAAATTCACAAAAAAAATCACCCACCTAAACGGCTAACAACAAGTCGCAGCCGGAAAATTTTTTGCATGGTAATAGCCACAAGTCCCAACCCCAACATATGTAAGTTTGGCTGCCGAGGCTCAACTCCTCCGACTAGGGTGCCCAAAATAGTCGACCCACCCAAAATCGGACCCTCGGACAACTCCGGACCAAAATTGAAATTTTTGCTGGTACTCACTATGGACTTTGCGCAGCTACCCCATATTATGCATGTGACATGTCCTAACTCTAAGCTATCCAACCATATATTGGATTCCCTGCCATGTCCTCTGGGTTCGCCACCGGTGGGTGATTTTTTTGTGAACAAATTCACAAAAGAAAAATCACTATCAACTTTTTGTAAAATGCCTCTGGGGCAACCGCTAGGGTAAAACTAATGCCAAATTCGAGCTCAGCCACCCGGAAAACCTATATAGAGCATGTTTTAGGTACCTCAACCCCCTTCTGGCAGACGGCCCGGCCGATGGACCCGGCCCGGACCCTCCGGACCCAGGGGGTGGTCAGGATCACCTATCTGGGCAAAAGCTACCTAAAAACTAATGCCAAATTTTAATTCTACGCACCGAAAAACCTATATAGGCGAGTTTTTAGGCTTCTGGGACCTTGAAAAAAAATTTTTGGTCAGTCACGTGACCCTAGGCCAAGTCACGTGACAATTCAAGATACGAAATTACTCCGCCAAATTGTTTGTTCTGTGCTTACCAGAGCAATAGAACACAAAATAAGTGGATTCCTAGCTTCCTGGTATCAATAATAAAGGCTAAGCACATTGGCCTGGGTAGCCACTTTGGACCCGGGGGCCGAGAACCAAAATTCGAAGTTCAGCCTGTGCAAAAAAAACTTGGGGGTCCAAATTTTTTTACATAATAACACTATGGACTATGCTCTATTTATGCATGAAAAGAAAAATTTCCTAGCTATATCCTGAGATCAGATCCGGTGGTGATTTTTTTGTGAACAAGTGATTTTTTTTGTGAATTCGTTCACAAAAAAACACAAAAATTTTTTATTACTCACTACGGATCGGATCCGGCTCCGGCTTCGGCTCCGGCCGGAATTACGACTTCCGGCTCCGGTTAACCGGAGCCGGAGGCAGAGGTGCCGGAGCCGGAGTTTCTGCCCAGCACCTAACACTGTTGTTCGTACTTAATTTATATTGAACTATATCGTCAAATTTTACTCCGTTTAAAATAAAAATGGCAATTTTTCAAAAAATTTCGCGCCGTGGGCGCGGGTTTTTGTAATTTCAATTTTATTTCTGACTGCGAAAGTATGTTAAACACCCAATCTGCGTTTAATTGTGCATTTATTTATACTTTATCAAGTTATTATTTATTTATACGTATCCTATTATAAGAATATCGTGAATTCATGCTTTCTTTTCTATTTTGAATATCAATGTATATAACATTTAAATTCATTCATAGGTCCTTGCTAACTGCATTACAGTAATATATAAACATGGAATGTTTTAGTCATTTTTACTGTCCATTAGAAGAGTGAGGTCTCCTCTCCTATGTATTAAAAGTGATTACAGGGATTTTTTATATAGCAAATAAACAAAGCCATCTTAACAACGCATATATAAATATACAACAGCACTTAATCCTTAAATATTAACAATATTTTGATAACCATTTTTTTGTAATGGCCTAAAAATATTGGTCTTTGAAGACTTTCAGCCTAAAGATTGACAATGAAAAAATCCGGCTCCGGCTCCGGCTCCGGCCGGAGTCAACCTGCCTCCGGCTCCGGCTCCGGCCGGAGCGAAAATCCTTGCTCCGGCCGATCCCTATTACTCACGCTACACGAGGGCTACCGGCATGAAATTTGCACCATATGTAGAGGGAGTCACTGCCGTTCCATACGTACCAAAAGTTTTTCGATCGGACTTCATTTGCGAAATTGCCGGCAAAAATTCGATTTTTGATTTTTTTTGTGAACCTTGCTATATGTAACAACTAATCTGGCAGCGCAAATCCACAGCAAAATCTTTTTATGATATGTATCATGGGGGAGCTCGGAGAGCCCCCCATAATATGAGCCAAAAAGGCACTTTGCGTGTTTTCAAAATGCTTAATTAGGCGTAACTAATTAGCGGTGAGGAATTAAGAGCTAATATTTACATTTTTGAAATCCCCAGGCCAAGAGCTTTCGAATGATACCAAACTTGCCCGGAAAAAATGAACTTTGAAAATTTTCATTTTTCAGACCTATTTTCTAGGTGGGGTTTTTTTTCTCTGATGTTTCTCCTTTACGCTTTATGTCCCGTAACTCACCAAAGGATTTTTCACATGCCTTATGGGGGCGACCTTTACCTATTATTATCTTGTTGTCGAAACCATGAACCTGTTCACTATTGATTATTTTGGCCCAATTCGGCCCCTAGCGATTTTTACAGACTGTCAAACATGGGCTCACGAACATTCGGACTTAGAAAATTTTCGAGGGTCCCAACATAGAAAATTGTCAAAAAGTCGTCTAAAATGGCGAAAACGATGAGCATATCGCCGAAACCGACGGATGTGACCCTCGGGCTGCATGGCGCCTGTGGTTCCTCGCCCAGGGTCAAAGTTGGGAAAAGTCGCTAAAAACGGCTATTTTCGGCCTTTTTGTGGCAGCCATATATAGTAAATCGGGGTCGCTGATCACGATAGGCATGTTTGCTTCTCCGTGTGGTGCCGCTATTGCGTTGCACTGCGATGCTAGGCAGCCGCAGCGACGCTGCAGGTGCAGCACCGTGCAGCACGCCCTGTAACTTGAAATGGACAAGTTGAAACTGCCTGAAAGCTTGCCCTTATATAGTAAATCGGGTTGCTGAACACGATGAGAGTATCCTCGTCGCTGTGCGGCGCTGCTATCGTGCTGCGCTGCAGGTCCAGCACCGTGCAGCACGCCCTGTAACTTGAAATGGACAAGTTGAAACTGCCTGAAAGCTTGCCCTTATATAGTAAATCGGGGTCGCTGAACACGATGAGAGTATCCTCGTCGCTGTGCGGTGCTGCTATCGTGCTGCGCTGCGGCGCTGCAGCCGCAGCACGCTCTGTAACTTGAAATAGGCTATTTGAAACTGCCTGAAAGCTTGCCCTTATATAGTAAATCGGGGTCGCTGAACACGATGAGAGTATCCTCGTCGCTATGCGGTGCTGCTGTCGTGCTGCGCTGCAGGTGCAGCACCGTGCAGCACGCCCTGTAACTTGAAATGGACAAGTTGAAACTGCCTGAAA
>JASAND010015521.1:0-27867 GCA_030248195.1 Trissonchulus latispiculum
AACAAAGTTAAAGAAGTTATCGTTGCGTGTGTGTATAATATTTTTAAGATGCTTTTGTTTAATTTACGTAGAGTGATTGTGCAGCATTTATGCCATTTTGAAGTGTTTTGAAGTGTTGAAGTGTTTGAAGTGTTACTTTTTTGTCTATTCTAGCCATCTTTTTCTACGGTGCTCATCTCTGATATCGCCAAAGATGCTGCCGGAAACACTGATTTGCTGAAAAACTTTTTCCTGTAAGTATATACGTACCTTACCTGTATAAAGCAACACCCGAATGCCTTGCAGTTTACGGTATCCAGTAATTTAAACTTAAATTCGTTAAAGTTCGCTTTATACTAAGTTCGTCTTTCTTTAGATCTTGTTCTTTTTTGTTGATATCACACGACATTTTGAATTTGTGGTATAGACTGCCATTTTAAAATTGTTGTAACATTGTGCGTTTAGGACTGCTTATCCTGGATGTCGTATTGCTGATTTGCAGTTTGCCTATGATATTAAGGATTTAGAAAGTTCCTCTTTTCGTTGGTATGTACGTATGTAGCGCTAATGGATAGGAGGGGGTAGTCCCTCCCTTTTTAATCTGCGAAGGCCTGACAGGATTGTCATAGAGTCGTGTTTCCTGAGTGGTTAAACACTATACCTATTGTCTCTGGTTACAAATGGGGTGTGTGGGCTTCTGATTTATTTTTATGTGATTTTATGTGGTCAGGGCATGGGCATTGATGGGAGGTCATTCTAATTGGGGCAGGGGCATAATATGTTTGAAAAAATTGTTTGGGAATTTTCCTTTTGTGAGTTTGAAAAATTCACAACAATTGTAGAGAATGACTAATTTTATGTATTTTTAGGCTAAGATTGTGAAAATTTCATTAAAAATGCGGCGAAGCCGGAAATGGTTTTGAGAGTTTAGGGTAAAAATGGTAAAGTGTGGAAATTTTTGGCGGTCATGGGAGAGGTCGGAATTTAGGGGGGTGCGTTTTTATGGCGGACACCTCGAATGTTGGGATCCACTCCCCCCAGTCAAAATAATCCAGAGGCTTGGCACACTGTCAATGTATTGAATTTGCTGTTGGTTGATTGGGTGACTGTCTCCTCTCTTAAAATCTAAGTGGCCGGCAGCCACTGAAAAAAATTTACTATGAGAGTGCGTTCATAGAGCTACATGTCTATCCACCGGGCTTTTCCAGGATTTGGAAGAACCCGGGGGGAAGTTAAATTTTTCACGTCTTACGCTGACTCTCGGTAAGACGATTGCCCTTATTGGTGACTTGAGAATACCCTCCCTCTTTTAGCTACGTTATTGATAGTGTGCAGGATACCCCTTCCCTTCCCTTTGCTCCTTTCTGATTTCAATTTTGGCTTCTATTTCAGGAAAAAGGCTCAGGAAGCGCTGAAAGCGCTGGAGAAGTCTGGAGAGGACCCCGTGATTCGTAGTGGTGGCTGCGGGAGGAGTCTTTTGTGCGGCGGTCGGAGTTGCTGCAGTTGCCGTTGCTGCGGTCGCTGTTGCTGTGGTTGCAGTGAGGACGGGGGAAGTGGGACTCCCAAGTCCGCTCGGAGCTACTATGCTGAGCTGGCCTTTCGCTATCGTCTGGAGTGCGAGGAGAAGCGAAAACTCGTGGACTCGAGACCGCTTCCCGTTGCCTTTGTCACATTCCGTGAATCCACCACTGCACAACAGTATGTCAAATACAAAACGTACTTACGTACCTTTTATCGCAGGCATTTGCCCCCCCCCTATTACAGTATTAGCTATAACAGAATTGTTAAATTCAGCAAATCACGTCGAAATGTTGAATTTAATGTAATAATCGACTAATCGACTAAATCTTCCGATGGTTTGGCCGAGAAAGTGTCTTAGCCAGCTTGGATCGGATCCCCCTCTTTGAACACTCTTTTTCGATTCTTTCAATTCCGATTTTCTGGCTTTCACAGGGAATTCTGACTGACTCAATTGTGCCTTTCTTTGCGCATGTATGTTTCTCCTTTGTGTGTGTGTAACTTATGCATTTTAGAGTTCGTGTTGACTTCAAGCGTCCCTGGCTGTGCGGGTGGTTCTTTTATCCGGCCAACGTCCCTCTTACCACCTTCAATGCTCAGCTGCAAACCAATTACTGGCGGATTCGGGCCGCCCCTGAACCCGATGATATCTACTGGTTCGTTGTTTTGGGTCTTGTCATTGTTTCGTTTTGAATCTTTTTGATCCATTTCCTCCTCCTCCTCCTGGTTTTCGTAAGAAATCCCATCCTGTACGTACCTAACCTAAACAGTATCATTGTTTCAAACTGTAAGCCTCCCGCCATGCCTGGTTTTCGTAAGAAATCCCATCCGGTACGTACCTAACCTAAACAGTATCATTGTTTCTCAAACTGTAAGCCTCCGTGCAGTCCGGTAAATTTCCCTGTTTATCCCCAGTCTTCCATTTATTGGATTGATCATTCACTTTGGTATGGTTGTTGTTGCTGTTATTGTTGTTGTTGTAGGTCGCATCTGTCCGTGCCGTGGCGCATTCCTCGGATGCTTCTGCTGAACGTGGGTCTTTTCCTGATCCTGTTCTTCCTGACGACGCCGTCCATGGTGATGGCCCTCTGGTTCAAGCTGGGGCGGCGTCTCCACGCCCCCTCTCTGGACAGCAGTCCGGTAGGTCACCACGCTTACACTAGGCTTTCCCTCCCCCCCCCCTCCCTGACCAGAGGAAACCTCGTGACTCCACTCAGGGGCGTATCCAGGGAGTGGGTCTACACCCCCTTTTCGGAATTTTTTTTAATTTTTGGATGGTTTTGGCGCAAATTTCGCAATTATTATAAAATATAAGCATAGTTTTTGTAAAATTTTTTCTAAAATAGCATAGCATAGGCGAAACCGGAAAATTTTGACAAAAAATCCCTATGATTTGGCATTTTCTGGGCACCGTATAGTGAGTGGGGGGAGCCCAAAAAAGTGGGGGTGGGTCCGAGGGGGCGGGGTGGGGGAATTTAAAAGCTAAGCTAAAGAGCCCCCACTAAAAAAGCCCAGGGACCACAGGTGGAAGGGGGGAATTCCCCCCTCCGCGAAGTCGTCCACAAGGGGTCGCGAAATCGCTCCCACAGGGGGTAAAAAAATTGGCCACAGGGGGTAAAAAAATTGGCCACAAGGGGTAAGAAGATTGCCCAAAAAATTGGTTTTACGACCAAGATTTCCAAACATTTTCCGGCTTCACCGGAATTTTTCACTTAACATTAATTTTTTTGCTAAAAACATCCGAAAAACGTGGTTTGGCTAAGAAATAAAATCGCTTAAAAATCGCTTTCAAAGGTACCCCTAAGAAAAATCGCTCTCACAAGGGGTACCCAAATTTGCTTCCACAAGGGTCAGTGAAATTTGACCTCCCGTTCAGGTATGCCAGGGACCCCCTTTTCAAAATCCTGAATACGCCCCAGGTTCCACACCCTCCCATGTCTCCGATCGTTTCGGGCGCCGCTTTCTGGTGTGTGCTGGTGTGCCGCTTTCTTGTCATCATTTTGGTAGCTAACACAACTGTTTGTGATGCTACCGTTTACTGTGCGTTTCCAGTAGGTAACTCTGCTCTGAAGTCATGTTTTGTCAATCGCTGCTGTTGGCCCTTTGATTTTTAATTTGTTTTTAGTTTTGAATTTTTTCAGAATCCACTGATAGCCCAGGCTCTGCCTGTCCTATTGCTGCTGTGCTTTGCCTCCCTACTCCCTGTGATAATATACTATGGTGAATACTATAGCAAAATACACTGGACAAAGTACGTACATATCACCCATAATAGGTTTGTTCAAATTGTCGATACAGCTCACTTTTCTTGATGTTGTACCACTGATTTTTTGTGTTCTCGCACACTTTTAAAAAACAATATTTTTAAATACACCAAAAAGCACACTCCTATTTTCACCTGAAGAAGCAAATTTTTATTCATTTTAGCATAATTTTAATTTCTTTCTGAAAAACGCGCGAAGATATTATCTATCTATATTTTACTTCTGTTTGGTTTCGTCTGCGCATAGTTGATATATTGTCTATATAACCTTCATCTGCCATTATTTAATATATTCAATGAGATTACGTTTCAAAATTCTGGAAATTACAAGGATAAGATTTACTGTTGAAAAGCAAATTATGTTTGGAAGGTTTTCAGACCAAAATTCTAGCAATTTTTTAAAAATTCTCACTCGCACCTGACCCAGACCTCCGCTATAGCGCAAAAAGAAGACTTCGACGAAAATATTTAACGTGCATTGCATTAACATACCGTTTATGAAGACTAAGCAAGCAGTATTATGTTTTCTTTTTCTTCAGTAACAAGCGATAACTGCTAAATATAGTTATAAATGTTGTAAACAAACCGTGAAAAACGTGTTAGTGCTGCGATGAAGTGAATTTCATGAAAAACACAAATTTTTAAAAACAATATTTTCTCAAAAATGCAGTAAAAGGTACAGGTGAAATTTTGAAAAAACCCTGTGTTGTACGGGTTTATTTACATAATGTCTAAGCTTGTCGGAGCTTTGCTCCGGCTCCGTGCCTTAGGGTTCCCAAGCTAATGTGTTTGATTGAGGCATTTTTGGAGATTCCACATCGTTCTATAAAAACTTACCCATTCATTTCTAGATTATTATCCGTCTGCTAGCTTTCGTTGGGTTTTGTTGTGGCAGAATTGAGAGAAATATTGCCACTGTAGCAACTCCGGCTTGGAAACTCTGGGCCTGTGGTGCGGATTGAATTCGCAACTTTTGGCGGGCGATCTAGACCAACTCTACCGATTGAGCCACCCAGGCAGGATCGAACCAGTCTTGAGTTTGAATTCGTTCCCTAACTGCATTGACGTTTTTGAGTGGACGAGACTAATAAAAACTGTACCATACCGCTAGTATGATATTTCTTTATCTTTGTTTTTCCCTGCAGGTCTGGTGAAAATTTGGCTGTGATGAGGAAAACGTTTGTCTTTCTGCTTTTCATGGTTCTGATTTTGCCTTCTTTGGGACTGATGAGGTTGTTGGCCTGACGTTAAACTAAAGCTTTTGTTTTAATTTTAACTGATTTTTTCTAATTCCAGGTATACAGTACATTTCATGAAATCCAGGACTGATGGCGTAATTTCCAAATTGGCGAAATATCGCGAAGTGACGGCAATTTTCGCCAAAATTGGCGAAAAATATTGTTTAATTGGCGACAATTCTTGTTTTTTTCGCCAACTTTGTTCGGAGTTTTCGCCAACTTTGGCGAAAATCGCTAATACTTCGCGACATTTTGCTGTTTTCGCCAATTTGGAAATTACGCCACCAGTCATGGATTTCATGAAATGTACTGTATATTCCAGGTAGTTTTCTTTACAGATGAACTCTTTCCGAATGCAGGCCCCGTCAATTGTGACACTCTTTAGGAAGCTATTCGGTATGGGAAAGGAATATCTCGCCAGTCCTAAGTCAAACTTTTCAGAAGATTATACCAAAAATAGGCAGTTTGCAGCGTACTATTGGCACCGCCATATGGGAAATGCTCTGAAGAATCTATTGTATTTTTAGGAACGTTAATGTCGTGGGAGGGGGCTCCCGGTTTCGGAAATGAGAATTTCTGTTTAGCTCCATTCTGTACAGCTAAACCTGTGCTTTTTATACAGACATCACTGTCCCTGCTTTGGTTTGGGGTTGCACATTGTTAACTTTTTATACTATTTTCAGCGGACAAGATTTTTTGAAGTATTTGTTCGCCAGGGAAGGCAACTATTCTATTCGATGGAAGTATGTTCTAATTTTCTCCTCAAATGTGTTCATACTTTTTTCATTTTTTACAACTTTAATTGTCTTAATTTAGTAACAAGCATATTGGCATGAAGGGGTTGCCGCTGGCATTTTTCCTCTTATAAACAAATCAATTTTCCGTGTTGAGTACCACGAAATCCGTTAATTTTCCGGAAATCTCTATTTCAGTTTCGAAATCAGCGCCATCGAATTAGTCTTGGGCCAACCCTTCAGCAAAATCGGAGGCGAAAATTTTTGGTCCAAAATCCGGGTTTTCGGGAATTCCCGGATTTTCAGTTTTTCGGCCATAACTTTCGCTAGACGCATTTCCGGAAAATGTCGCAACAAGGAAAGTTGTTCAGCTCGACGAGCTCTTTCATTTGAGTACCATATCGACCACTTTCGGAAGAATTTTTCAAAATCGGAATTTTCCGGGTCCAATATCTCGAAATCCGTAAAATTTCCGGAAATTTCGATTTCAGTTTCGAAATCAGCGTAGTTGAATTACCCTATGACCAACTTTTGAGCAAAATCGGAGACCAAAAATTTTTACGTTTCCTTTGGTCCCCCCTTACCATTTTAAAAAATTCCGGGATTCGCCATTCCCGGAATCCGGGAAGTACCGAACTGCCCGCGCTTCCGGGAGCACTTTAGGTCACCCCCAACTCCCCCTGAAAATTTCAGCCGGATCGGTCCAGCCAATCAAAAGTTAGAGGGGGGACACATACGGCAAGAAATAATAATAAATATTAAGAAATAACGGTCATACCCAACACAAAGGGTTGCCTTTTTGTGAAATAGCGGCAACCCAATAAGTAATAACTTTTAAATGAAGCCTTTGCCTTATTAAATTTTAATTGAACGTTAACTAATCAATCAAGTTTTGTTTTTTTAAGTTTTGGCGACAACCTATTGTGAGCCTCGTGTCCGCTCCTTGTGCTGGTCCTTCTATTTTTTGCTTTTTTTCAGTTGTATCTTTCTGCCGGACAACGGAGCCTTCTTTATCAACTATGTGACCGGGTCTGCCTTTATCAGTTGCGGCGCTGAACTCCTCCGACTCTCACAACTACTCTACTATCTAATCCTATTGCTTACCATTAAGTCAAAATATGAAATCAATTATGCAAAATGGGTACGCATGAGGGGAAATGGGCTTACAGTGTATTGTATGTAATCGGATGCTTGCACCTTTATAGACTCCTGTATATAAAATTCAGTTCAATTGTATTTTACTGAAGGTTAGATGTGTGCTTGGATTGGATTGAATACAAAATGTAACCGGAACAAAATGTCATCACCGGTTTTAGGGGCGCACCCAAGGGGGTTTGGGTCACCCATCCCACCCCCCCTGTCAGGTTTCGAAGGTCAGAAAAATTATAGATACGTTGCGTTGCTTAGTTTTAGTTGCATAACTCTGATGAATAATTACCTGGCGCCAGCCAGAAGACAACTATGATCCTTTTAAGCTGCAAAATGTGGTCAGAAAAGAATTGCTTTCATGTATAGAATGCAAAAATTCTCAATTTCTGGGGTACTGCGCCCCCCAGACCCCCTGCTTTCACATTTCTAAGAATGATTAATTCTGTTTTACTACCTTATAATCAATGAAACCAACTACTACATGCTCGTTCTCAAAGCATGTAAAACATGTGCAGAATTAAATAAGTGTAAAAACAAAAATTTCAATATTGTTGCCGCCCCCCCCCCGGTCAGAAGACTCTGGGTGTGCCACTGACGGGTTTTTTATAGTGCCGGCCGACTAGTCCTCTTTTTCCAGTCAGATGGCACCTCCCTCACTAGTGGACAGGAGGCAGGACCAGCCAGTTTTCTCTGTCACTATTTCTTTTTAACAAAAGATAAGTAGATTAGGTGGCCAAAATGCTAAAATTGGGTAAAAAAACTGCAGCGAAGCCAACAATTTTGCGAAAATTTGGCCTGAGGAATGTTCTGGAGCTAAATTATTTCCTGAAAAGGGCATAATTTTTGGGAGAAGCTATGTTTTCTGAAAAGGGCTTTTAGTCCTTTCCTCAGTTGCATTATTCCAGGATTAAAAGGCCGGGATTAATCAGGTGTTTATTAATTCGGTTGTTTTTAGCTCTCCGATTAAACTGGCTAACAGTGGGGTTAACTACTGATTATCTTCGTTTAATCTAGTGTAGATAGGATAAAGTGATTAATACAAATAATTTTTTGTTAAATTTTTATTCGTTCCGGCTGAACGATGGTGCAAAGATTTTGACTGATTATATTTAGGCATCGCTGTATGACTTTCCATTTGGTACGAATTATGCCTGGATTATGGCCATTTTCAGTGTTGTTCTGGTCTATAGTTTGATTTGTCCATTGATTTCAGTATTTGGTAAGCTAGAGAGGAAAATTTTTCTTGATATTAAGTTTTTATTAGTTTGGAACCTGGCTTATTCCTTGGCAATTTTTTCATGTGGGGGCTTCATAGGGGCAGGGGGCAGGGTTGGGAGTCTCGGTCTCGGTCTCGGTCTCGCCCAAAAGCCGAGACTTGGCCTGTCTCGGGTCTCGGTCTCGCTCACCCAAAAGTCTCGGTCTCGGACCGAGACCGGAAATTTTTTGAAAACATCAAATTTCAGCGAAATTTTTAAATCAGTGTAACAAAATTAACTGACGAGGTGCGGCAACCGTATGTTTATGTGTTCAAGCCCCTAATACTGGGCCTAAGCCTCAAAAACTGGAAGAAATTAAGTTTAAGCTTAAAATTGCTAGTCTCGGTCTCGGTCTCACCCAAAAGCCGAGACTTGGCCAGTCTCGGTCTCGGTACACCCTGGTCTCGGTCTCGGTGAAATCTCGGTCTCGCCCAACCCTGGCAGGGGGGGACTTACCCAAATTGGGAGGATATTTTTAGGAATTTTTTTCGCATTTTTGTGGGTTTCTTGTGTATAAACTGCTAAAAATCGCTAAAAATGACTAATTTCAGATTTTTTAAACTAAAATAGTGAAAACTTAGGTAAAAATCCGGCGAGGCCGGAAAACTTTTTGAAAATTTGAAAATGAAAATTTGAAAAATTGAAAATTAGGGTAATAATGGTAAAATTTGGCAATTTTCGGGATTATGGGGGATGTCGGAATTTATGGGGGGCTTTTCATGGGAGGTTGTTGTTGTTGTTGTTGTTGTTTGCTGCATTAGTCATCACAATGTGATGATCATCACCCGAAGGTGATTAATTTCTTGTAGCGAAATTCTGGAACCGGGTGGTGTTATTCTATTGTCATTCATCTTATTCCTATTGATTGTGGTGTCAGTTAGCCAAACCGAATGGTAGAGGGTTTTAGGAGAATGTTAAATCCGGAGCTTTATATAACAGAAACTTAGGTAGTAGTTAGTCTAAGTCGATAATCCGCTACTCGCAGCAGGTCTCTTATGTTGGCTCTGCCACCTTAGCCTCCATGCAATAACATGTGAAAGATAGGGGTTTGCATGAAAGCGTGTAAGCAATGCTTTAAGATGGCAGAGCATGATTTACACTTGCACCCAATTTGAAAATAGTGATGTCTCATAAAACAAACAAAATCACAAAGATTGCTGATTTAATGAAATGAAATAGGTTTGTTTCATACTGTCAGTTAAACTTTCTTACAGCTTTTTGCAGACATCAGCTGGACCAGTTTTGCAGAGTGCAGATTTTGAGATCTGCAAATTGTTATGACTTTTTAAGATAAAACTTAAAGATACACTGTTAAAACTAAATTATCACTATTCTAATTGCGGACACCCATTTCTATCTGTCCTTTCTTCCTTAAATTGCACGCTTTCTAAACCCCACAAAGCATGTTAATTTCAGATCGCACAGTGGTATTTCTTTTACAGTTTACTGAAGTGTCAAGTTCACAGCATCTGCTTAATAAGATATATGTATTGCATTAACAAGTATCTGGCATGGTCTAGCTTAAGAGTCTGTGTTTGCTTAAAGCCTCATTAACCTCAACCATAATATAGTTTCCGCTGCGCAGCAGGCCTACAATTTATGGAAATGTTCCTCTGACAGCATTTAACCTTTTGCAGAAATTATTGCTTGTTAAACGTACAGTGTCTGTTTGTAGTTGTGTGTTGTAGGTCTGGCCTATTTCATTGTGAAATACTATGTGGACAAGTACAACCTGTACTTCGCCTATGCCCCGAGCCGGATCAGCAAGTCCGTTCATCGAGCCGCTGTCAGTATGGTCTTCGGCGCCCTCATTCTCACCATGCTCGTCCTCTTCTTTTTCATATTTGTCAGATCAGGTATGTATATACGTTTATTATACCTACTATATGTTCATAACATCGATTTTGGTGTCCGCGAGAGGGGGGGGGGGGGGCACGGCTTTCCAATTGGTATTTTTGTGGAATTTATTTTTGGCCAGTATATATTTGGCCAGCCTGATTTTGTTTACTTTTACGCCATATTTCATGTGTTTCATATCTTTACGTTAAAATTGTATCGATTATATTTTGGTTGTGCAAATTGGTTTCTTTTGTTGATGTTGATACTACTATTTGGAAAATTGGAAGGAGTGATCCTCAAGAAGGAAATATGATTTTAAAAATATATATACGTACATGCTGTATAACAGCCTCTTCGAAAACTCTTCGGTATAAAGCTATCATGCTGATTTTAAGTTTTTAGTTTGTGGAGGCCGGTTTGATATGAATGTACACTTAATGCCTGATTTGTCATTAATTACAATTTGTAACCTTTTGTATTTACCGTATAGTATTGTATTTACCGTATTTTCTATTTTTGTTTTTTTCGTTTTTAGAGCGCCCTTTTGAGTATCGTAGTCTGTGTATGCTGTTTGGAATTGCACTGGCTATTACCATATTTTTGGGTCATATAGGCCTGGGCTGGTTCTCAGGATTTTCTGACAAAAAATATCAGGTTTGTTTTGTCGTGACTAGACACCCTTTATTTTGTGCTTTCTGGCGCACTCTCTTACTCACTCTTGGTGACAGATAACTTTCCTTTTATGCCTTTTATGCTAGCTGCGTTTTGAAGGGTCACCCTGGTGTGGTTCTTGTTTTGGGATTTTATGCTACACATATGGATCCTAAGCTAGCGCTGTGGTCTGATTTGGGTAAAGCAACATTACTGGACCTCTCCTCTGTGTCTGTCCATAATTATTTATCTGTGTGAATTTTCCGTAGGTAAATTTCTTCGAATTTTTAACCTGACATAGTTCTGGCGGACGAATCTATATGGGTAGTCTCCACCTCCAACCCCAGCACACGTCTTAGCAATGGGGCGAAAAGGAGAAAAGGGGAAGCCCGGAATAGGGCCAAGTTAGGGACAACCGGAATAAATGGCATATTGGACCCACAAGCTCGGTAGCGTAATTTAAGGGCCGGAGGCTTCCAACTCCAACATGACTGAGGATAAAAATTGAAGGGAAGGATATCTCCATTTGATGGGTTCCATGTTCGTCGGATTTCCCTAACTCAATGCCCATTCAATTACAGAAATTACCTTCGGGATTCTTTCTCTTTTATTCTGTATATTTGCGTACGCTTCAAATTTGCGCAAAATAATTTTTCTATTTCATTATTTTTCGTTTAACATACTGTGTATAAAAGTATATACTTGTTGTTGTTCGTGTGATATTGTGTTAATTGAAACTGAATCCAAATCAGGACCAGTGTCTGTAACTGGAAAAGTAGTCGATGGGAAATTGGGAGGGCCGGAGTGGGGAGGGAGAGCCGCCAGCACATGTTTCTTCCTCCAGTTTCTGATGGAAGTACTGACTGCAGTTCTCTCAATTTCATGTCAGTTCAATTTAATCTATTGAAAGCAAAGATAGAAAATAGATAAAGACAAAGGACGCAAGGCAAACTTAACAAAAGACAAGAAGTATATATACGTACTTACGTAAGCAAAACCGGCGTCAAATTAAGATTCAGACGAGGCACATCCTAAAGCTGTCCTAGTCATATTTCTGGGTTTTCTCTAGGCCAAAAACGGGGGGGGGGGGGCTAAAATGTGCTAAAAATGCCAAAAATACCGTAAAAATTGCGTGTTTTCTACCCATACTGCTACAACTAAGCTCGAAAGTGCTCAAAAATCAAAAATTACGGCGAGGCCGGAAAAATTTTGGAAATTTTCACCAAAAAATCAAAAATCCTTAAAATTTGGCATTTTTGGACACTTACAGTGAGTGGGGGAAGCCGCCCAAAAAAAGTCGGGGGGGGGTATCCAAAAAGTGGGGGACGCCCACCCCCTCCCACTAAAGAAAACCCAGATATTTTGGTGTGGCCTTTGGGAGGATCCTTTGTCTCTGGTGCCTGCTGTGTCTTGAGTTGAGTATATGTGATTGCTTTGCAGGATCTACTGCTCCGTCAGCGGAGTCAATATCGACTCTATCGCCTCAGTTCCGTGGCCTCCCAGTTCAGCCGGCATCTGGAGTGGCGTCTCTACAGTCGACGTGGCGTTGGCGGCGCCCCCTCCTCCCCCTCCTCCGCCTCTCACTTTTCCACGTCCACTCAGCGTCATCTCTCCGTCCAGTCCTGCTAACTTTCCCCCCCCCTCCCCTTCCTAATCTTGATCTTGATCTCATTCAACTCTTGTCTGCTGATTTTAGTGTCCCACTCCTGAATTCCTTTCCTTTTTCCTCTCCCTCTGTCCCTTCTCCCTTTCTATTCCGTAACTCTCTCTATAAACTCCCAACTCCCTTTGGAAGTCCCACTTTCCGAGCTTCCTTTCTGTGCCATTCGCCCCCCCCCCCTCCTGAGCACTCACTGCCTTAGATGCGATCCGACTCCGATGAACATTACAGTGACGGTTTTGATTACCATGGTTGGATTGTGCCATTAAAGTATTTCCATTCTGTTCCTGACTTTGGCTTCCTCCAATCTTCCTTTACTTCCCAGTTTTGACAACAAGTAAACATTTTTGCTCGCCCGCTTGTTCCAGTAGACAGAATTTAGCTCCTAGTTTTGTCTCTGTGCTCTGCTCTTCCTATCAACTCGTGTTTCCCGCCGCCCGACTGAAAGGCCTGTCAACCTCTGTTTTGTTCTGCTGCGGTATCAATACGGATATTTTTGACAAGACAAATACATTCTTCCATGATTGTGATCGGTCACAGTAGACATGACATGTCTATTTTTTTGAACAAAATCTAATCAAACACTTCTCATAAAGTCCGTTGAGTGAGGCCGATGGGAAACACAAGTCGCTCACTCAAGGGTATATAAGCAGTGGACTGGACACGTAAGAGTATGACGATACAGTTCTGTCCTTCACCATTGGAGCGAACAAAAGGAGAGAGAGATCGCTCACTGCTCTGCTTTCCTCTTTCGCAACCCAGACTCTGTGATCTTGTCATACTCTTATGTATTATGTACTCTTGATCAGAGTGTATGCACTTCCTTTGTCGTTGCCAGTGCTCACTGTTCACCTGCTTTGTGAGTGTCATTCGTCGTGCCTTCAGTTTTGTGCTGTGCTGTGCTGTAGCTCCAGCTTTAAGTTCATGTAAATCTGCGCTCTCTGTCTTGTGCTCTTATCGACTGTGTTAGCCTTGAATTTTGTCGTTATGTTTTTGTGCTCTATCACTCAACAACATTCCATTAATAACCTTTCTTAGTTCATGATTGATGGTTAAGTTTACGATTGTCCCTCTAATAAATTTTGGTTTTTGTAGTGATTGATATAATGGGGGATTTTTGTACCGTTCCTGTTTGTCTTGTCCTGTGCTGTTTGTGCTTGCTTCAATTTTGGTGCTTGTCAGTGGTTGTGTGCTTGCGGTGTTTTTGTGTCAGATGGGTACTGACTTTGTGGCTTGCTTTCTGATCATAGTCCTGATCGCTCCGCATTTAAGTCCCTTCCAGTGGCTTATCTATTCCTGCTTGCTTTTGAAATCTCTAGGAAAGCGTAGACAGACAGACATTGACATTAGTGTATAGAGGTTTTGTAGCATATTTTACTTTAGTTTTGGACATGGGATGGGGCAGGGTAGGGAATTCCTCTGGTAGAAAGGTGCCCGAAGATGCCTAGAAAAGCTGTTCTGATTGTAATTAGAAGAAGTATGTACACCCACGCTGAAATGTTGAAATTTAAGAGTCAATGAAGGCTTCGTAGCAACTTGTGATAACTGAAGTGATCATTGAAATTGTACATTTTGGTGGCTATTTTGGATAAAAAAAGTTGAAACGATAGCCGTGGACTTAGTCCCCGGTGGTAAAATGTAGCTATTAATTTAGCTATATTAAATTAAATATAGTTAGTGAAATATTAGGTTATTTTTGTGGTGTTTATTTGTTATTTTAGCTGTCCTCGTTTCTTCCGTCTCCAGCCAATTCCATTATCAATTCACCGGGACGTGGCCAGGACCCTTCCCCTTCTGTTGGCGGCTACGGCGCTCTCGTAAGTGCCTTCTTCAGTTTAATGTTTAACTGGAATTTGGAAACACTTTTCCATTAATTTCCTCTGTTTTATATATGTTCCTAATGATTTTCTGTACTTTCATTTCTAAGCTGAAAAATGTTTTGTCTCTGATTTTGCTGTAATGTTTACGTATTAGACACATTTGGCATTAGAGTTGTTGTAGGTTTTTCTTCCTTTTTTCAGGAGAATGCTGTAACAGATCACGCGACCAACAAGAAGCTCTCTTCGCCCTCTTCCTAGATACAATTGTATTCCCTTTTGGTCCTGTCCTTCTATCTCATTACAATAGTTGAAGTGCTGTATAGTTTTTTTAAAAGGTTTTCCTTTTTATTGCTGTACAACTATAAATAAATTATTTTTTCCTCCTCTAAATCTGAGCCACATTTTCTTTCCCATTTCAGTCTTATTCACATCTCAAGCTTTCCGTAGTCACGTATATTATTTTCTCTATTTCCTTTCCAATTTGCTGTATGTATGGTTGTGCTCTTACTGAAGGGAAACATCTTTATAGTTAGACCCCATTTGTCTCCGTTCGCAAAATCTGAGGACGTTTTGAATTTTTATGTTTGTAATGTTATTATCTGACTCAGTGCTATTTTCTGGTGCATTGTGCGCGTTTGCAGCCATGTTAATGCCAAGAGTAACCTGTGATTAAGAGAGCGAACAAACTCGATGCTCTGCACGCTATCGCCTAACCCGCTCTCACAAATCTACTTTTTCCACTGCGCCACTGTATGGCTGCGATATCCAAATAGGGATTATATACGTGCTTTCTGGCTTTTTCCTAGGCAAAAATTTCTGAGGGGGAAGTGTGCCCCCCCCCCCGGTTTGGAAGGTTCACAGATTTCTGGGGGGGGGGGGGGAGGAAAATTATTCAAAAATGCTTAAAAAGCTATTTTTTGCTGCAGAGCTAAAACATTAACGATTTTTAACATAAATTGAAGCTTAAAACAGCTAAAAAATGCTTAAAATGCCTAAAAATCCGGCGAAGCCGGAAAAAATTTTGAAAATTTTACCCTCACCTTCAAAACACTATTTTTCCTAGCACTTTGGAGTTCTGGGGGAAGGCCCGAATCCTGGGGGTTATTCTGGGGGGGGACGACCCAAGTCTAGCGGGCGGTCTCCCCGCCCCCCCCCCTTAGGAAGAAGCCAGTACTTTGTCACGTATATAGTCAGGACATCTGCACCCTAAGCAAATATGCAGGTGCTCCAGAGTTTAGTACTCGGGTGGTAACGAGCACTCTCTCGTCTCCACGCCTGCATGCCTTCTCCTGTTTCGGATTAAGGCTTTCTTTTAGTGACTTCAGGGTTCCCTTAAATATTTATTAGTTATTAATAATAGTTAGTTATTTTAACTATTAACTAAAAATATTGGTTGTTAATAATTATGTCTCTACTTTGAATTTGAAAGTATATATCCAATTTTTGTTTGTAGATGGCCTAAGCTTGCATGTCTAACAAACACTTACAAAATACACTCTAAAAGAGTGAGCTATCCCCGTTTGGGACTCCGTACCTGGTTTGGGACGATGGAAGGGGTTGGGTGACAGTGTGCAGAGCATAGGTTTTGCTCTGACTTGTATAGATAATATGTCTGATGTCTTATTTTCATCATTATGTACTCCTCCTTGTGCACGATTTCTTTATCTTGATGTACGGGTTATCCTCTACGTACATGTTAATTGCAAAAATATTTATTTTTGTATATTATGTAATGTTTATCTGTGATATTGGTTTTAGATATTGGTGTAGGTTTGGCGTCTGTGATTTCTCACACTGAGAAAGTTTAGTCTGATACACTTTGCAGGGTATTTTTTACCGAAAATGCCTCCCCCCCCCCGAAATCGCCCCCCCGGGGATTTTGGTCTGCCCCCTTAATGAGGTCTACATTATTTCCAAAAATGGTCAAATTTTCAAAAATTTTCCGGCTTCGCCGGAGATTTATTCGTAAAAATGGCTATTTTTACCTTAAATCCTGGCATTTTTGAGAACGTTTTGTGGTGTCACCATGCAAACTACGCCAAAAAATACCATTTTTTGGCTCATTTTTGCAAAAAATCCCCCCCCCCCCCGAAAATTTCTTCCCCCACCCGGGACGCCCCCCTCCCCGGAAAAAATCCCTAAAAATACCCTGCTTTGTATTTGTATTGCATTTACAAGGCATTTGTACGGCATATATCCATGGATGGATTCTTTTGCTGAACTTTGTTATTCTGTCTCGTCTGTCCGTCTTACTGTGAGCAAGAGTACATAATAACTAAGAGTGCGATAAGCGTCATATTCTACAAAGCGAAGCGCAGCGTCCTCTAGCACTATAAGGATACCACACTTGCCGTATTGGTCTCTATTGATTCAAAGAAAGCCGTCCCCTATGTCTCTGTACTGAAGTTCAGATCAGATGCACATAAACAACACATTTCAACACATAAACAGGCTGAGAGTAAGCGTGCCTACCCCATTTTATCCAAGTAGAAGTTGCCTAGAGGATCAGCAGGGCAAAATATACAGGAGTGGTGGTCATGGTGGATAGCTTTAGAAGATGCGTGTCGTTTACATTGCAGAGAGCGACACATGCCTTGCCATGCTTGTTGCATTTCTTGTATCCTTTTCGCGCCCAGGACAGTTCATTTTAACTCGACTGGGAAGTTAAACAAGTTAAAATGTTTAACTCGTGTGCGAAAAGGCCCTCAAAGTCCAGCTTTTGACAAATTCGTACGTAAATTTCGATTTTAAGTATTTTAGTAAATTTCGTATCTTCGTAGGGATTGTCAGGTCAAAGAGTAAATTCCTATCAGTGATGTTAAAATGGCCTATAATCTTTTCACGAAAATGGAGACAAGCGTGTAAGCTTTTTTGATTGTAACCTAATTTGGTATTTTGTATTTGTATTTGTATATAGTGTCGTTTTGCGGTGAACAATCTCTTCAACTTTGACCATAGTCTCAACACACTGTGACTTTATAGTGTACCTGTATTGTATATATGCCCTTAGGGCCCCGTTGCATAAAAGGAAGGAATAATTACTCGTGAAATTGTCATTAGTATTATGTCAGCAGTGTCATGAGTCTTGACATTTGCGTTGCATAAAATACGAATGACACGATTACTCCTTACTTGTAATTATTCACGGTTTTCTTGCTATTTACTACTGACTTTTCAGGAATAGTTTTCACAAGTTCTTATGCAAAAACTGAGTAGTAAAAATTATCAAGTAAATAACATTATTTATTCGAAACGTAATGATTTATTTCGACTGTGAATATTGTTTGAATGCGCATTACCTAGTTGTTTGTCAACTATTTTTATACATATTTCGAAGATTACTATAAACCGCAAATTCGAACACAACTACAGAAAAATGGGGAAACTAGGGCACATATCAAGTTGCGATGAGAAAACACAAAAATTACGTCTTAAAAATCAAGAAAACTTAATAATATCTGAAATTCACGGTAAAAATTGACTGCTAATGTCAGCAGTAAAAATAGTCAGACTTAATAACTTTTATGCAACACTGTTGTTTTCCATTAGGAAAATTCAGGGGTGAATTTATTGCTGACACTGATGACTTTTATGCAACGGTTTCTTGCGACACATCAGTAGTAATTACACCTGAGTTAGCAGTAATAGTGTTTTATGCAACGGGGCGCTCATAAAATTGTCAGTATAGTATGAGTTCAAATTCAAACTTAGTCTGACTAGATTGGACACCGGTTGCTCAATCGGTAGAGCGTTGGTGATCGAAACTAAACGTAGGTAGGTATGTAGTTGGTTCCCTCCCACCTGAGGCTCTAATTTTTAGAGTCACCGGTGATGTAGTGACATTTTTCTTTCATTTCATTCAGGATGGTCTTTTGTGTGCCAGGTTGTGAGTCCTTTGCTGAGGAGAAAAATGTTAGGTTGAACGTTACATACTTTGTAGTTAATCTGAAGGGTCATTTGAGTTTAAGAAGCACAAACATCGGCCACAGAAAACTTTCCCAGCTATCCATATTCCTACATACTTGTTCTGTAAATGGGTACCATCATGAATGGTGAGAAGGTAACAGGAGTCGGTGTAGAGCGGCCGGCCCCCTCTTCCATGGATGTTGTCATCATTTGAAGTGACATTCCTGAATCTAAGGGCCTTTTCGCGCTCGAATAAATAGGGTAGAGTTAAATGTTTTTTTAAATCGTTTAACTCAACAGGCGAGCTAAGATGAACTGTTTTGCGCCTTTAACCCTGAGCGCGAAAAGGATTGAGTTAGTTTTAAGCTCCGGTAACTCGTTTAATTGGCCCTAAAAGCTGAGAAAACGGGGCTGAGTACTGAGTACACCTCAAGTCTTGCCGCTGGACAGAGCTTTCTCCAGGTGCAAACCTAGCTTCCCACATAATAACAGTGTTAACTAGAGTATTCTTATAATATCTGATTCTCGTTTTTACTTTTTATTTGCATTTTGTGTCTTTTTTCTGGCCAGTTCTTTCCTAACGGTGGTATTGATATCTGTGGTATTGGCTGTTTTTTTCTTCATGTTTTTCTATTGGAGTTTTGTGTGTATTTATTTGCCTTTGTTTTTGTGAGTGTCACTAGAACGGTACTAATAATATTGGTGTCTATAGTAAAGAAGCGGGCTTTGTAGACCGAGATGTCAATCAGCGCAAGCAGATACATGTCAATCAGCGCAAGCAGATACATATTTGGAAGTATTGCTAGAGTGACCGGATGGGACCAGAATCAGTGAGCATGCAGAGCGGCAGGTAGAAGGAGTTACACTCAATCACTTTGCTTTAGTCATTAAGGAGGGCAGACCTAAATGCTGATCAATAAAGGCGTAGTGGTCTAGAAACTGCTGGACATTTTCGATCCCGGCTTTTGTTAGTCAGTTATACAAGACTGCATTCACCAGCGGCGACTCCACATTCAAGTTTTAAAAGTGTCAGCACGCAGGATTCTAAGATATTTTTGCAATCTGTGGTAATGTGATGATTTCTTGTAGTCAGGCGTTGTTGGCTGATGGCTTAAATCAAGATGAAATTTGACGAAACGTTCTCAAATAAGGCTTTTTGTTTCCTAACACTCCGCAGAAACCCTCTTCAAGACTTAGACTCCAGATACCACCCGTGTTAACCTATGTTCTCTTGTGATCCAGCGACGAGCTTTTCCGCACCCACGACGAAAGTAGTTTCTTCCCCCCGATTTTTCGTGACCACGAAATCCTGAGTATGTCCTTTGCCCCAATGGGACAGGGTTGGATGGAGGTCCCCTGATCAAAATCGTTTTAAGCAGTCATTAAAATATCCGTGAGCTGGGAACAACAATTCGATGTACCTTTCATAGTGAAAGGAACTAGGGTGCAGCAGAAAACTAGGAAACAAAAAATGATCGTTTTGCAAATTTGAGTTTTCCATGCTGCAATCCGTCCATAAGCCAAACACATGCGGTTGCGGTTCAAAACCTGCATCTCGCATTCAGTCAGTTCAGTTCATTCATTCAGTTCCTGAAAACGTGAAGTGGTTTGCGCAAGAAATAAATTAGGGCAACCTTACCTTTCCCAATAATTGAAGGTGAAGGCCTCTCGTCCATAGCGGCTATGATCAGTGATCGGTCAGCACATTCTAAACCGTTTGCAAATGGACCAACCAGATAGCCAGACTTAGATTGACTATTAAAGTATATTGATTATGTTAATTAGTAACCAGATAGGCAGTTTATAAAATCATTACATGTACATTCAATGGCCAAGTCATTGAATGTGTACATTCAATGGCAAAGTCATTGAATGTGTACATTCAAAGATTATTGTCATTGAATGTATACAATATACATTCAATGATAAACTTATTGAGGGTGCACATTCAATGACCTGAATCATTGAACGTGCAACTTGGCACATTATTTCGCTTTCGCAAGTTTAAAGTTTGCACAATAAATGGTTAGACGAATAAAATCAGCAGCCAACGGTGGGCCAACAGCCACAGTTGTTTGGCCAACGCACAACACTATTATGATAATACATAATACATACATAATACATAATGATAAGAGTATGACAAGCCTAACACTCTATGCAGTGAAGGCCAAAACTATGCTATGCACGCTATCGGCTGACCCCCCCCCACAAATTGACCCCTCTCACACAGCCCCTATAAGGGAACGTGGTCCAAACGGGGAGCGGCCCAAATTGGGGAGGGGGTTTAAGCGTGTATGTTTAGGACTAGTAGTATAAAAATGACAGTTCTGGAACAGAGACACAGGAGGCATCGGAGGCACCATTACAGTCTGCGGTACATTACGGTTTGCGTTACAGTTGAAATCATATTGCGTTACTTCACTTAAGGTGGTGGTATCTTTTTGTGCAGTGCTTTTGTGGTGATTTTTTTGAAACGCTATAACTTTCGCAATGTGGGGAGTTGCAAAGAGCTTTATACATCGTTTTAAAGCTTATTATCTGTACATTCACATGAGCTTACAGAACTGGCAAAATTAGCAAAAAATAGCAGAAATCTTCTGACAAGCTGTCATCTAACTGGATGAATATAGACCAAAAGTTTTTGAACATCGATTTCTTAAAGCTGAAGAATCGGCCAAAAGTTCTTTTTGTGCCACGATATGAAGGACATAATATGGGCCGAGGGACGTTTTTTTTGGATTTGGCTCAGCAGGTCTTAACGGTCGAGAAAAACGGCCAAATGCACAGTAACACGAAATTTAGCAACTTCGCATTGAGTTTTCTTGCTACTCAATAAGTTTTAGCCCAAACCAAAAAAACGTCCCTCCGCAGAAGTGCGAATTTCGATTCTGCCGAAAATTTCCGGAATCCGTCGAGTAGTTTTTGAGAAATCGATGTTCGAAACAAAATAATCGCAGTTTTGCCAAAATGGTTTTTCGGCCAAATCTCTAGCTGAAAGCAATAAAGTCCGGCTAATAGGTAATCATAAAATGTGCATTTAGACGATGTATCGATTGAGTATAACTAAGCCAATTTTGTCCTAAACATGTGGCAGTAATTTTGAAAAAACTGATTTCCTCGAAAATGGCCATTTTTTGACCCTAAAAACAGTTTTTTGCTTATACTGACTTAACCACTGGAGATAGCTCAAAGGTTGTAAGAGCAAGAATGTTCATTTTTGAGTCCTCTTTCCAGCCATCCCAACCAATCCCGTATCTGGTCTACCTACTGGGAGCTTAAGGCCAAAAACCAAAATTTTCTTATCTTTTGAACTAAGAATACGGGACTGGTCCTAAAATGTTAAAGAGCACGGAAATAGGTTATTTCGTAAGTTTAAGCCCTTTGCGAAAAGGATTGAAGCCGTAGGAGTCAAAAATACCCGAAAGGAAACCAGCACCTTAAATACCTAACCACTATGTTCGAGAAATTACGGGAACAGAAGATGTACTCACTTCAAAACAATGCATGCTGAGTATAAAATGTTCACTTTAAAACAAAAGTTTTTTACTCGCTGCATACTCACTTTAAAACAATATGCGTGACGTCATAGTTTCGTTGTTGTTCAACGTGATCTGTTCGCATACCAAACATTTCAGATTTGACTTTATACATGTAAATATAGGAATTTTCGACACAGTTTCAAAATGTTTATCCCAACTCCACCCAAATTCTTAACCTCAATTTTGCCTATAAAAGGCAAGCCTCTTTGCAGTTGTATGTTACTTTACTCGTTTACTTTACACGTTACATTATAAATCTATTCTACATTACTCACGGTTACTCTACTCTGCATTGGAACATTGAAACAAAGTAAGTTTTAATTTTAGTTTTGATTTTAATTAAAATTTTTGAGCAGTCGCACTTAAGACATCTTGCTTCGCGGTGCTGAGTCTGGCATCGGACTGCTCTAAGCAGCCGCACTTAAGACATTTATTGCTTCGCGGTGCTGAGTCTGGCATCGGGCTGCTTTAATTTTAATTGGCTTTAATTTTAATTTTAAATTTAAATTTTGAGCAGTCGCACTTCATCTTGCCTCGCGGTGCTGAGTCTGGCATCGGACTGCTCTAAGCAGCCGCATTTAAGACATTTTTTGCTTCGCGGTGCTGAGTTTGGCATCGGGCTGTCAAATGGTTACCTCAGTGTAGATTCAGCTTTATGTGCAAACTCTCGTTTAAGTCCTTGATTTTGCACTAAGCAAAGACTGTCTCTCTCCAGTATGGACCGCTCCCTGGGCATGTTGTCGTGCCACTAATACTAGCGGATAATAAGATCGGTGTCGCAAGACAGGGCAACCGCTAGTGGCAACAACGACAGGTAACTCCCCGAAAGGGCATGTCGCCAGGAGTCATGTTGTAGAGACAGGGGATACTTATGAGTATGCACATCAACCTGAGCTTTATGCTGGAGTAACCAAAATATACACAAAATTAAATATACATTGAACTCTCTGAGATCGTAGTAGTAGCTAAAGTATCAAATACAATTTTTTCTTTTTCAGGTATTCTCACTAAAGCTTACGAGGATCCATTTCTAAGAATACTAATATTGGTAAGTACAATTTACTTGTTAAGTCTAATCAATTACTAGTTTTGCAACAGTTGTTTAAGTGATTAAGACTAGATATCGAAAGTAGAGAAAAATCACAGTTCGGTAAGTGGGATGTATTAAAATATTCAGGCGGTTATTTTTCAATACGAGATCAAACTCCAAATCTGATATTTTTGAACTTGTAAAGAATGAGCTTTGATTTAACACTTAGAAAGCTAGAAATTTCCTGAATGTAAAACTCCCCACGAATTTAACTAAAATATGAAATAGTTTACTGGTGTTTTTCAGGAAACAATGCAAAGTTTAATTCAGTTTATGTATCAGCGCTCTACTTGCCAGCTTGAACAGGTTGCAATATCTGGAGCAACTTATACATTTGCTATTGACTTGGACTGAGGTTCTTCCTTACTCTCTTCTATATCACATATTATCGCAATACTACGACAAACAACCAAATAATCGCATAGTAGTCGTTCTAAAAACCAAGAACAAAGAGTCCTACATTCTCCCATGTTTGCTGTGTCTCGTCCTATACTGCACGAGATCCTTGCAGAGAAAAATCGGGTGTATTCCCGCTTCAGTGTTCCCGACCATCTGCTTAATTCCAATGTTATAGTAGAATTGGAGCATTCCACACCATCTATGGGCACTTATGTAGATGGGGGGGGGACAAAAATTTTGCCTTGGTCCCCCCTTATGATTCGAAAAAAATTTTTTGTCTCCGATTTGGCTGAGAAGTTGCCCCTAGGGTAAGTCGAGGTCGCTGATTTCAAAAATCGAATCGAGAGATCGATCCGATGAATCGATCGATCAGTAGAATCGGTCGATCGAAATCGATCAAAAAATTTTTTGTCTCCGATTTTCGCGAAAAGTCGTCTATAGGGTAATTCGGGGACGCTGATTCCGAATCTACAATCGAAATTTCATGAAAATCGATCCTGCGCTCGCAAAAATCGATTTTCATCGATTTTTCGAAAATTCGTCAATAAGTCGATTTTGACAGCTCGGATCGAAATTTCGACTGCAGATTCGGAATCAGCGCCCCAAAATTACCCTATGGACGACTTTTCGCGAAAATCGGAGACAAAAAATTTTTTGATCGATTTTGATCGATCGATTCTACTGATCGATCGATTCATCGGATCGATCTCTCGATTCGATTTTTGAAATCAGCGACCTCGACTTACCCTAGGGGCAACTTCTCAGCCAAATCGGAGACAAAAAATTTTTTTCGAATCATAAGGGGGGACCAAGGCAAAATTTTTGTCCCCCCCATCTACATAAGTGCCCCATCTATGTCTATCAGGTTGACTCCAAAGCAGCGCTACCATTGTGATAACTATGATAATATTTAAATCATTTTGCCACTGCATTGCTCAGTATCTCATACGATGAGAACTTGAATTTGCTTATGGAATACGTGTTTGGTTTCAACTGGAGAACACAAATCTCTATCCTATCTTTCGAATTATATGAAATCTTGGAATGGCCGAAAGCATCTTTTCACAGATCTTCCATGAAGCATCTCTGTGACGTTGGAGAAATTAACATGACTATGACAACTTGTTTTGCAAATTAACTTAATCAAGTTGTTAAAACGAACATTGAGCGACTTTTTAAGAGCCTTTACGATGCACATTTCGGCATTAGTCCTCACATGAACAGATACTCATATTTCCCACTGTACCAGTGCTGTAATTGCTTTCAGATATTCAACGATATATCTGCACTCTATGCTCACACACTAACATTTCATGACATATGTCTGTACCTATTATTCTAGAAACATTACTTTGTAGTACTCTGTTAAACAAGGCTATACGAATACATGTTTGCTTGTGATACATACAAATTAAATGCTTAAATCTTAAAGGCCTGTTATGGGTACAAAAAACTGAGGCTATGTTTCAAAAACCAACAGTTGTTTGCTTAAAGCTTGAGAAAAAGCAATTGTGGAACAGCAGCTAGTTCGAGCTGCTTAAGGCGGTGATTCCTTTTGGGCACATATTGTTGGTTGACGGCTCAAACCAAGATAAAATTTGATCAAACTTTCCAAAATAAGTTCATTTGGTGTTCTAACACCCTCCGCCTAATCCCGCTTCAAAATTTCGAGATTTCCTTTCCGCCAATTTCTGACAGTTGAGCAGCAACTGCATAGCTATGACTATACTCATTTGAAAGATCTCGTTGAGCTCTACATGTTTGCTTTTGGAAGCAACTTTCTAGCTCTTCTCTAGTGTGAGATATAGACGATTTTCTTATTTTGGCATTGAAAACGTCATTTTTGCAGAAATCAAATAATCCGCCATTTCTTGAGCTACACAAGCCGTAACACTAAACTACCGGTGTCAATTTGAAGGACTCGTCGAGGCCGACTACCCTTGACATTATAATCTTGTAACTGCTATCCCGTAGGCTGCTATCATAGAAAATGTAGTTTTTGCAAAAACATGGACAAAAGTTTTTCCAGCGATTGTGGAGCATTTACTATGCAAGCTAGAGAGTTGCCACTTACTAGACATGTTTTACACAAAAATACCCAGGGACCCTGTTTTAGTTGTCCCGATTGCTGCTTTCTAGCTAAAGTGGCCGCTTGCTAAAGTTGCGAAAAGTAGGCAAAATCCAGGTTGCGCAAACATTTTAGCTTATTTCTTCATAACGAAGAGCGATTTCATGATAGTTAAAAAGGGTCCCCAGCTATTTGATAGTGGAATCGAATGATGTAGTCGATGCCTCTCGAAAAAATTAACTTTAGTCTGCAAAAAATCTGGAAAATTAAAGAACTTCGAAAATCCTGGAAAATAGTTTCCAAAGACTGAAGTTAGTTTCATTGCATTCATTAGAAAGAGAAAATGTTAAGCTCCATTTTGATATAAAAATGGCTTCTTAACTCCAAGTAGTGAATGAGTAATAAAGGTTCAAAGTTGATGTCTCCAAAAGGAATCACCACCTTAAGACAGCAAGTTCGTCAGAGAAAACCACAGTTAATTTTCTTATGATTTTCTCCAATAATACTACATGGAATTAGTTAACTTAAGTAATTGAAATGCTGTTGTGCTTTCAAACAGATCTTGCCTTGCAGATCATGCTTAACAATTATATACGACTAGTGCTACTTGACTTATAAGAGAGAAAATTTACTTAGCAAGCCTTTATCCTAACCAACTGCAAACACTGATATTTGCTATCATGAAATTTATTGTACATTCATTGATATACAAATGTATTTAGACAATGTAATAATGTTCATGGTTTAGTCTTCGTCTTCACTAGAAGGAGCGATTGGAGGAAGGACTGGTTTGATAATATCGGGTGAATCCTTGAATGCTTTCTTGTATGACGTCTCCAAATTTGATGTTTGCCCCTTCTTACGTCGTTTCTTTTCATATTTCATTGCATGCTTTTCAATTTTCTGGAATCCAGAGGACTCTTTCACACGTTCAAAGGAAGCTGCCAACCGCGATGCAGTTTTAAGTAGTTCCATTTGCATCTGTGGCAGTAGTTGATATAGCACTGATAGAGGATATGATCACCTGTTTTACCAGTACTTGCAGCTTTTTCATCAAGAATTGAACCATATTTATCAGCGATCAATTTTCTACAGACTTTCCAAAAATATTCATCAGGATCTGCAGCAGATTCATCACTGGAATCACTACTCAGTACCGATTCCTCAGGATATGATTGGTTGGATTTTACGGAGACGTCAGTGTCCATATCAGAATCAACAGAGTGCACATCTGATTCTTCTAAATGCTCCATCAGTGTATGACGATCCAATGATTGTCGACGTTGGTACTGCTTATCACATATTTTACAAAAATGCATTTTTCTTTGCTCCAAGACGTTTCGTTTATCTTGTAGGTTTGCTGCATCATCTGTATAGGAGTTATCAGATGTCAAGTTTGAGACGACAGCTCCTCAACCATCAAGCTAGTCAGCATTTTGACATGAAGTCTTGTGCATAGATTACAAGCATGAATATAATATAGCAGTATAAACGTAAGCATATTGACGTATAAGTGTAAGCATGCTGACGTGAGAGTTTCCTCAAGATGGGCTCCAACTGGGTAGTTGACCAGGTTCTTCACATGGATATCCAAGTGGCTCGCCATTGCCCTCTTATTGGTTCCTCCTACAAACCTTTACCTCGTTGGATTCAAGCAAAGAAACTGTCGTTAACGTACAGAATAATGACAATTTATGTTTCCTTTGGAGTGTTCTTGCAGCAGTCTTTCCTGCTGATCATGATCCTCAAAGAGTCACCAAATATATGCCTTACATTACAGAGCTCAAAACAGAAGGACTGGAAATGCCTATGAAGCTGAAGGATGTGTGCAAGTTTGAACGTCCCAATTCCATTAGTATAAATGTATTTGGAGTGGAAGACAAATCTTTTCTACCCTTGTATCTATCTAAAAATACCAGCCTTCAACATATCGATTTGATGCTGCATGATGGCCATTACTCATGGATCAAGGACCTTGATCGATTACTGAGTGATCAAATAAATCATGACGGCAAGAAGTATTTCTGTCGTCGATGTCTTCTACCTCAGTACAGTTCACAGAAGCTGAAGGATCACGTGGAGCGGTGCCTTGTCAATAAACCGAGCAAGGTGACAATGCCAACTGATGACACTTTACAGTTCAAAAACTTTCATCGGCGGCTTCGAAGTCCGATTGTGGTATATGCTGATTTCGACTGTCTAACTGAGAAACTTGATACTTGTGAACCCACTCCTTCTAAGTCATCAACAACTACCTATCAAAAGCACACAGCCTGTGGTTATGGACTTGTTACTCTCAACCAGTGTTGTGGAGAGTCGACGATGGTTATTGGAAAACCTTCGATTTATCGAGGTCCAGACTGCGTTCCGAAATTTCTTGATGAAATTATTGAGATTGCAGAGACTCATAATACCCAGCTCAATGATCCTGCACCTCTTCAGCTGACTGAAGATGAAAACAATTGTTTCAAAGAAACTCAAAAGTGCCATCTTTGCGGAAAGATTCTTCAGTGGGACAGGGTTAGAGACCATTGCCATCTATGTGGGGCATTTCGAGGTGCTGCTCACAATAAATGCAACCAACAACATCGCTTAAACAGAGATATCACGGTTGTTTTCCATAATTTGCGACGATACGATGGTCATATAATCATGCAGGAAATTGGCAAAGTATCAAATGAAAGAAAATTGGAGATGAAAGCTGTTGCCAAGGGAATGGAAGACTATCTTAGTTTTTCTCTGAAGAAGACGTCTG
>JASAND010015523.1:0-18721 GCA_030248195.1 Trissonchulus latispiculum
GACAATCAGCTTTCAATATTTTCTATTAGTAAAATTGAGTTTTTCAGATATTCACCAAAAAATTGTACAGCAGCTTTACTTCTTAATTAGTATATAAACTCTATGAAACTTTCTCAGATTTTCACCAAAACCGGCTTAATTATTAAAGCTGACATTTTTTCTTATTTTCACCAAAAACTGCTAGAGAAACTTTTATATAATTCTTTAATATATACCAGTTGAAAATTTTTTACTTTCTAAATTTTTGAAAGGAATTGCTTTTGAATCCTCAGAAGTTGAGAATTTTTGATATTCAGACATAAAAGCAGTTTTTCAAAGCAAAGTACTTTTTATTTCAGCAAATAATCTGAGAGCTAGCATTGTACGCGTGGAAGCGCTGTGAGGAAACTACAAATGTCGTGAAGAAATAGGACCCGCTGTGTGCTGGGGGCGGAGCCCCTCTCGAAGTTGCAGAATTTTTCATATTTACACTCCCTCAGTAATTTCTTTATTAAGTGACACATCTGCAAGACTAAATGGAAATGGAATGAAATGAACAACCGCCCCACAGTACGCAAACCTTCAATGTATATATGTTTATACATATATGCTCACGTTTGCCTCGGTACTGTGGACCCACCTCAGGGATTGCACCTGTTCGCCCCTGGTCCCTACTACTCACAAAAGCGAGACTAGACAGGCTACTTCAGTAATTCATATAAATTAAAGCTTTCATATCTTATACATAAATACAAGTACGTACGTACAAGCATGAAAAGTACGTAATAGCTGCTCAGTTGCCCCTCAAACAAGTGCAATCCCCAGCTTTTGGTCGAAACCTACGCGAAATAGAAACGACTATATATATATATATATATATATATATATATATATATATATATATATATATATATATATATATATATATATATATATATATATGGCATTCTTTGAACTTAGAATATTTTAGAATGTATAAACAATGTACGCATCATTGCTGCTGACACAAAATATTTGCCAGAGCTTTAATATTGGCTTAAGAAAAAATATTTCTTTGACGATAAAAAGAAAATTTATATATACGTACAATACGTGCGTATATATGAACAGAATTTCAAAGTGTTTTACCAAAAAAGTATCGGATATATCTTTTCACTAAAGTCAAATCCAATTTGAGCTCAACTTTATGAAAAATTGTAATATATACAATTTTTCAATAGCAAAAGCTGTTCCCCTAGCGTACAGGTATGCTACATCTCGCCTACTTACCCAGAACTAACTTGGTGGGATCTAGACCGCACAAGCTACGAATATCTGCATCCAGGCTTTACGAATCATTTTTACCAATCCATGTTCATATGCAAGATATTCGTGGGACCCAGACTGCGCGGGGAGGCTGTAGCATACCAATTCATTTCATTCACCCTCCCAGGGAGTTATATTAACTTTCAAATCGCATACAGTTACGCTAAAATGGGGCACAGTGTTACAATTCCACTGGTGGGTCCCTACACACAATAATTACATACGTATATATATGCATAAACAAAATTTCACCAATAATTACTTATTAAGTGGGTTGGTTGAGGTGTGCATCAGTTTAAGAAAACTGTCTTGGCACACCCTACTTTCAAAATCAGTAAAATATTAGTTTTAACCCTAAAACCGCTTAAATCACCCCCGAAGAAATGGCATTAACAGTTGTTTGTTTTCGATTATCTTCCTTTTAAATGAGTCAACTGCTGAAATACTGACAATTTCTTCTGGTAAATTGTTCCAAACATTACAAACTCTATAATGGAAAAAATAACCCGTATGCACCCGCAAGACCCTTTCCTGCCTTAAACTAAGGAAATGTGATCTGGTACCAGCACTGTTTCCATAATGAAACAAAGTTTCAAAAGCAACGCCAAACTGATTATGCATAATTTTATGAAGACAACACAAATCAGCTACTAGTCTACGTAGTTCCAAAGTATCTAACCCTAAAAATTCAAGTCTATCTGAATAAGACATATTTTCTAAACCTGTAATTCTCTTAGTAAAAGATCTTTGTACTGCCTCAATCGATCTAATATCTTTCAAAAAAGCGAGGACTCCAAATTTCAGTTGCATATTCCAAAATTGGTCGAACATAAGTAGTAAACATTTTAACTAGAAATTTGTGATTTTTACATTTGAAGACTCTAAAGATCAAACCAGCTCTTTTAGAGGCTTTAGACCGAATCTTCGCAACATGTAAAGCAAAATCTAAACGTTCATCCATAACTACCCCCAAATCAGTAGCACTATTTACAACAGTCAGTTCAGTTCCATCTAGCACATATTTATGTGGCAACAAATAATTACTTGCGTTGCCCCCAAAAGGATAAATGCGCATAACAAATAGAATTAAATTGTATTATAATTTGTGGGTAGGTGGAGGGGAGAAAAAAGTTAATTTGTGTTGTAAACCATACACTTAACAACCGATATAGTTAACTGCCAATCAGTACACCAACGTGCTATAGAATCAAGATCGTCTTGAAGCATTAACTGGCAATTTATATTTTGCACCGATCTATAAACTTTGGCGTCATCCGCGAACAATTTAATACTAGAGTTTCTTACACATTCAGGCAAATCGTTTATAAAAACTAAAAATAACAGAGGGCCCAAGACCGATCCTTGAGGAACACCACTCTTTACATCCTCCCACGCAGAAACACTTTCATTCAGGCACACCCTTTGTTTTCTATTAGCTAGAAATTGGGAAACCCATTTAAGCAATTTAGTTGGGAAACCATAACACTTCAATTTCTGCATTAATTTACTATGACTCACAGTATCAAAAGCACGCGCTAGATCAATGTAAACCACATCAATACATTTACCGCGGTCTAACGTACAAACAATGTCGGCTAGAGTTTCCAAAAGCTGACTTACAGTAGACTTCTTTGCTTGAAAGCCGTGCTGATGAGTAGATATGAGTTTATGCTCCTTCAAATGAACAAGCATTGCCTTTTTAAAGATACTTTCCATGACACGACAACAAACAACCGTCAGGCTTACAGGACGATAGTTTTTGGGATTTTGGCGACATCCTTTTTTATAAACAGGACAAATATTAGCAGTTTTCCATGTCGCCGGAAGTTCACCTGAATCATAAGAAGCTTGAAATATTTTTGCTAAAGGTTCTGAAAGTTCCCTATACATTTTCTTCAACAAAATAGAAGGAAAGCCATCAGTTCCAGCAGACTTTTTTGGAGGAAGCTTTTGAAGAGCTTCTCTAACCGAATTTGCACAAAACACCACATCATCCATTTCTAAATTACATCTAGAACGTACGGGCAAAACGATACCATTATCACGTACAAAAACATCAGCAAAAGTTTTGTTCAAACAATCAGCCTTTTCAGCATCATCCTTCACTATGTTTCCATCATCTGTCTTAAGCGAGCATATAGTATCATTGCCCCCTAATACTCGCTTTACATACTTATAGAATCCTGTTAAATTTTGTCTTTGCACTAAGGTGTTTTCAAATCTGAGTTGATCATTTTTCAAAGATTTAGAAAGGTTTCTACCACATAGTTTATGTTTGGCTAAATCCTGCATTGACTTAGAAAATTTATACTGTCTCCAACTTCGTTTTTTCCGATTGAACAAAGTTTTAGTTTTTCTTGAAACAGGAAATGAAAAACGTGATGAATATGAACGACACGGAACGAACAGCCTCATTGCTTCACGAAGAACATCCACAAACACATTCCACATAGAATTCACATCCGCACACGGCTCAAACAAGAACTGCCAATCAATATGTTGCAAAAAAACAGACATGTCACGGAACCTCGCCATCCCAAAGTCGGGCTTTCTAACCCTCTCTCGAACAAGATCCGTCTCCAAATTTAAAGAAAAAGTCACAACACTATGGGTACTGCACCCGAGAGGTGGTTCTATTTCTACATTCTTTACACAATAAGGTGAATTTCCAATAATTAAATCTAACAAATTGTAAGGTGGAGTAACTAACGTAGGTTCTCGAACAAATTGAAAAAGGTTGTTATCCAAAATAAAGTCAACGAATAAGCCATCTTCCCGACCTCCCGCAGCAGGAATTTCCCAATTCACATTTGGAAAATTGAAATCCCCCAAAATTACAACATTTCGACAATTTACCAAACCTGCACCAATATTCGCTAATATACTATTCAAATCAGCTACACCGGGCGTAGGCGAACGATAAAATAAACCAAATCTATATATGTTTGTCTAACATTTATTAAAGAATTAGTCAAAGATTAATTTTGAGAACTTTGCTTTTGCATACGTAACGTATAATCTACAGCCATGGGGGGAAACCCACATTTTCGGATTTTTGCTGGAACTTTTTTATTATGAGATTGTGGAGGTTTATGGTTAAACAAGTTGGTTTATGGATGGATGGATGGATGGAATGGACTAACCGCCCCACAGTACTTAGAATCAAAAATCACGTACTGTGGACCCACCTCTGGATTGCATCAGTATGCCCCTAGGTCCCTACTACTCACACCAACAGTAAAGTATATATATACGCATGTGTATATATACTTACAAAGCAGCATCAAAAATAAACAAAAGTAACTCCACAAGGTCTCCTCAAAGCCCCTCATAAAGATGCAATCCACAGCGATGACTCAGTATATGTATAAAACCAATTGACATACTAATGTATATATATATATATATATATATATATATATATATATATATAAGTAAGTTTATACTTACATTATACATATATAAAGCGTATACGCTTTATGTTAATTTAAGGACAATTTCCAAAATTGTAATCAAGTGGGATTCGCCATCCCAAGTAGGCTTTGGAAAAAACAGAATTGTTTCACATATATACGCATAAAAATGAAATAAACATTTTTTGTATAAAAAAGAGATGAAAAAACTGAAGCTTCGTATAGTCAGAATGCAAATCACAAAAGTGGCTTTAAATAGGAAAAAGATTGAATATATGTCTTCAAAATAGAAAATCACAAAAGTCAAAAATATCAAAAACAAAAAACTTTTTGTATCTACGACACAAATCTCATAGATACGAAGTCATTACGCTGTTCCCTGGCGTCGATATCCTGCATCCTATTCTACCTACCCCGAAACTAGGGACCCCAGCCAGCACGAGCAACGAATTGCTTTACATGAGAGGCAAAGAAAGTGTAAGATAAAGTCAACAGATTAAAGCAAATCGTTGGACCTTGCTCGTAACTGGATAGACTGCAGCATACCTGTCCATTCCATCCGGGGAATCCCTGGGGCCATTTAATAATAAAAAACCGACATACACAACCGGATCAACATGGATCCGGAGCTCGTCAGATTGCTGCAGCGGCAATAGAGATGAAAAAAGTACAAGTAAGTTTTTATCACGAGGGGGCTAGGTGAGAACCATAGGTGTACCCCAGTTTGGGTGGGGGGGGGGGGTAAAAAGTCCAAATCTGGCTTGGGCTTGTCTCTCAAAACTAGGAAACTTTCACCAATAACTGTACCCAAATTTTTCAGCTACAAATGAGCCCTTTTAGCATAGGTGAACCAGGCTACAGTTCACCCCCTGTGAGACCCCCCCACGGAGAGGCCAGACCCCCCACCCCCCATACCCGACCTCGACTACTCCCCCCCAAGCCGAGCTCAGACCCCCCTCCCCCCCTAAAATGGGGTCAAAACAAGAGAAAAAATGCTAAATTTTTGCAACAATTTTTGCAATTTTTCAAAAATTTTTTGAAAAAATTGTCTAGAAACAGTTGAAAACGCTAAGAAATAGGTTTTAAAACGCAATACGGATGGTTTTTTATTAGATTTATGTCGAAAATAGTCGATTTTATGTCCAAAAAGGGTCATTTTTAGCTAAAAAAATTTGGGTACAGTTTGGGTACAGTTTTTTGTAAATTTCCGATTTTTGAGACCCCCCAAGCCAGATTTGGACTTTTTACCCCCCCCCCCCACTCAAACAGGTGGTACACCTATATATGCTTTTTAGACATAAATCTTATCAAAAGTTAAGCTAGTGTTATTGCGTTTTGAACTTATTTTTTGCGTTTTGTCTGTTTCATCTTAATTTTTTCAATTTTTTGTCAGGAAAGTTTTGAAAAATTGCAATCATTTCTGCAAAAAATTGGCATTTTTTCTTTTGTTTGGACCTCATTTTAGGGGGAAAGGGGGGCTCGCTTTTTAAGCTCGCCATGGGGGGGGGGTAGTCAAGGTCTGGTAAGGGGGGTTTGGCCTTCTCGTGAGTGGTCTGACAGGGTAGGGTTGGTTTTTTTCCGGAAAAAAGATTTTTCCGTTTTTTTTCCATTTTTTCATATTCCTTTTTTTCGGTCACCCCAAAATTACCCATTGTGTTAAAAGTTGCACTTTTTCATGTTTCTGCATGCATATAAGCAGTTTTCACCATATATATATATATTTAATAGCCCCACAAAGCTAATGCAATGACAGAAGCGCTTATGAAGGTAGCAGTATTGAGTACAGAAATGCAATATTTTCAGCAATCGATACTTTAATGCAAACTACAGGCGAGTTCTGTACACCTTAGCGATTCTGCTAGAGCTGGCCTGCGGTTTTCGCAGGTATATAATACATTTCGTAAAGTTAACAAATCCTTAACAAATCCAGACGTTTTAACAGTCTTGGGTTAAACACTTGACTGTTAATCATGGAAATACTAACTCTACCTGGTGTACTCAATCGTATACACATTCAACAGCAAGAAATATTAATTTCCAAAATTAATTAATGTTTAGTAATACATATCGCCTTATTACTTTAAACACTCTTTTTGATAGTTCCCTAACATTCTGATTTCATAAATTAACTTTAGAACACGTACCGAAGATTTTTCCATTTTTTCCGATCCCGATGCGTCGAAAAAAGCAAAATAAAAGCGTCAAATTTTACGTACGTACCCAACCTATATACTATGCGTATGCCCCGCTGAAAGGGTTGCAAATAGTGCAAAATTGCAGGAAAAGTTCATAAAACAGTATATGTATTTCCTTGTAGAAATCGTCAAAATAACATTTGGAATGTTTTTCCATTTTTTCCACCCCATCTGTAAAAATAGAAAAAAATGGAAAAACCTTTTTTCCATCCCGTTTTTTTCCGCGCACATCCCTGATCTTCTTCTAGGCGAAAAAAGTGGGGGGGGGGGAGCCCCCCATCCACTAGTAGGGGGGGGACCCAATGGTGGGGGGATCTAAAGTGGTCTAAAATTGCTAAAAATGCAGTAAAAATAGCCTGTTTTCCACATATACTGCTATAACTATGCTTAATAGTGCTCAAAAATTGAGTTTGAGTACCAAAAGTAGACGATTTTCAACCAAAAATTTTGCAAATTTTGACCAAAACTTATTAAAATTTGGCATTTTCTGGGCACCGTATATATAGTGAGTGGGGGGGACGCCCAAAAGTGCCAAAAAATTAAGTTTTTGAGTTCAAATTTTCAAAAATTTTCTCAATTTCTAGCTACGTTATTTATGCACTTATATATATATAGGTTCATTTTAAGCTTAAAAACAGCGATTTTTGCGTATTTACCTTAAACATGCTATTTTTTCGCTAAAACTTTAAGTATATATATTTATATCCTGGGCTTGCCTCCCCCCCCCCCACTTTTCGTAAGCCCCTCCTCACTTCCCCCTCCCTTGAAATGGGGCCATGTCCGATTTCGATCACCTCAGCACCACAACAGTACGAACCCAGTTACATAAGCTATATTCCACATATGAATTTTCCGATGCGAACCCAGGTAAAACCTATATATACGTACGTACGTATATACCAGTTTAATCTGTAGGCTCCATTAAACAAATGTATAGTCAAGCGGGAAAAAACCCACTTTTCAGATTTTTGGCCAGAACTTTTTAATGGTTTGACATATCGAAATGCTGATTATATAGGTAGCTAGGCCTAGTCGTAAGCTTTCTTATGAGCTATAGAACACCTCTGTAGGGTGTGCCGTTAGCGAGAAAAATTGTCCCAAACTGGCGGGAAAAAACCCAATGCGGGAAAAAACCCATATAGCCATGGGGTGAAAAAACCACCCCCCTTTTGGGGGGAAAAACCCACCCGCCTCCTGGGTCATGGGTTGGAGATATGAGCTCCAAAACATAGCAGTAGGAAGCGCGACTCTTTCTAACCTATGTATGCAAAGATCAAGTCATTTGGTTCACTCCTGCTCATTTTATGACATTTTGAAAATGACAACTATATACTTTTTGGTTCAACCATCTAAAAATTTACCAAAAGTTTGGACCGTTGTAACTTTTGACTGGGTAGGGTTAGAAAAGTTTTGCAAATATCTGCAATGATGGCAACTCTTCCTCTTTGCACACAGCCTAAATTAGACCGATCCGCTGTACCGTTGGTCTGGCACATTGCCAAACGAGGCGGGGAAAAACCCACTTTGGGGGGAAAAACCCACCCAAATTTTTTTGAAAATTTTTTTAACAACTCAACACGGAAACAATTAGAGACTATAGCACGGTACTATCGAGCACGCTGCGTCATCCTATGCGGTCAGTTTCGGACAATTTTGCTTACCTGGCTAGCTAGGTGCTAAAAACCTTAAAAGTGTCATTTCGCTGCTGGAGGACCCAATACAGGTACAATTGTGGATTTTAACAGCCAATTCTACGTAAAAAACCATTCTCTACACGATAGAATAATAAGTTTTATCAAATTACATCATTTTTAGCATTTTTCAAAAATTGCCCTATGTTTATGTGTTAAACTTTATGAAACCTGGCCAGTTGATGCAGCATTTTCAACGGCACCTGAGATCTCAAAAAAAGCTACTTAGATCGGGTTTTTTGGTTCATACTGACTAAAAAGGGTTGAATTTTACACTGGAAGTGTCAGAATTGCGATAGAACAATTTTTAAGACCTGTGAGGGGTGGGTTTATTTTCCCCCCATTTGGGGTTTTTCCCCCATTGGGTTTTTCCCCCGCTACTTTTTGCATTATACCTCTCTAACGGTACAACCTACAGAAGTGCAAATGGGCTTAAAAGAAAGTTCTAAGTACGCCAAGTACGATGGTATATAAAGTTCTCAGATAACCCTTATAATAAAAAAGTTGCAGCCAAAATCCGAAAATGTGGGTTTTTCCCCCCATGGCTATATATATGCGGGGGAAAAACCCACCCCAAAAACTTTTTTGGCAAGATGCCAAGAGCATTTCTAACCATTCCAAATGAAAAAGCGGGTTGTTTTTAGTACAACTGCATCAAAATACGTATATTAGTTTTTGTATTAAAATTGAGGTCATATGGTCATTTGAAAATGTTGTACGTATATATCTTTAACACATAAACATAGGCAAATTTTGGAATTTTTTTAAAATTGTTTATTTTCGGCAGTTTAAGCATCCTATCGTGTAGAAAACGTGTTTTTCTTGTATTTAGAGCCAAACTAGACCCATTTTAAGGCAAAAATAAGCATTTTTGGTCAAAATTTGAAATTTTGGCTTGAAATGGCACAGTGTCCGATTTAGACCCCCTGGACCACCCATAACAGTACGAACCCAGGTAAAACCTATACCAATTTAATCTATAGGCTCTATTAAACAAATGTATGTATCGGTTTGACCTTTACGGTCAATGGTTAGAAAAAAAATTTATTTTGAAAAGTGGGTTTTTTCCCGCCGTGGGTTTTTTCCCGCCAACTCCAGGCCACGCCCAGGTCGCACCGGAGGGGTCAGAGCAGTGTGACATATATCGTCATGAAGCGCAACATATGCCCTACACGTACATATAATCCGCTTTGGTCTAAGTCTTTCCAGTAGTTCAGGGTCGCCCGGCAAAGTTTGCCAAATTTCGGCACTTGGTCGGACCAAAATTTCCAAAAATTTCAAAGTCCCAAAAAATTTGCAGGGAAGCAGTGGGAGCTACCATAATACACCCTCCAGGGTTATTTTGGATGCTCTTCAAGATAGGCTATTAAAATCCTAGATAGCTCATACCGGTAAGCCCACACCGGGGGTGGGTTTTTTCCCGCATTGGCGAGTGGGTTTTTTCCCGCTTGACTATACGTATTAGTTTGACCTTTCCTGCTAATGGTTAGAAAAATATTCAATTTTGGAAAATGGGTTTTTCCCGTCGATGTGTTTTTCACGCCAACTTTAGGTCCTATTTCAATGGTTCCTTGATTTGATTGAGTATCAAAAGTGGGGGTGTCCAACCAACCCCCTTCCCATTTTTGGCTGCATATCCCATATTGCAAATTTGAATTTGAAATTATTTAGGTCAGGACCCGTTTCCTTCGTTTTCGAGTACGTAGTTAGCGATGTTATATATTTTCGTTTGTCGTTTGTTTTGATAAAGCCGTGGGCTTTTTTCTTTCGTGACTAATGATATATATACAAGTAATTAAAATGCTCCTCCGGAGCATGAAAAAGTAATATGGGTGGTGGTGAGCAGTGGCGCAGCCAGAACTTTGTGACGGGGCATGCGGAGCAGGGTTTTTGAAAATCGGTTCTGTGTCCTCCAAGGTGTTTTTGCTGGGAATTATTATTTTCTACTAGAAGGGAACATAAACATAGTTTCCCTGGAACTTTGGGTCTGAGGGGGGGGTAAATCTTGGCCGACCTTCGAAAAGTGATAGGGGTAACCCCCCCCCCCCCAATTTAAAAAATTTTTCAATAAATGGCCATTTTTCGGCCAAATTTAGCAAACTTTTTGGGTCCAAAAATCGTTGGGGTGGGGGGTTGCCAAAAGTTGGCGGAGGGTGAGTCAAAAAATCTGGGGGGTGTAAAGTTGGTCAAAAAATTTTGGGGAGATACCCCCCACCAACCGCCCCCCAAAGCAGGGTTTTTTTAAAAATCGGACCACCTGCGTAAATTTTGCGTATTTTTGTTTTCGATTGCGTATTTTTATTTTCGACTGCGTAAAATTACAAAAATCGTTATTCTCAACGTTATAAACGCTATAAACGCATTTAGCGTCGAATTAATTCGTTTTTAAGAGTTTTAAACAACCATAAAGGACTTAGCTTTATTTTACGTTGCGTGCCGATTGAACTATGGTGTAAAAGTATGAATATTTGATGCGAAATAGATACGCAGGGGGTCTGGGGGGCGCAGCCCTCCAGAAGTTGAAGAAAATTTTAAATTTTTGATTAAATTTGCTCTTAAAACTTTGATTTCTTTGCCTGGAGCAATTTAATAGTTAGTTAATTGTTGGTTAGACAAATAGAGTTTACGAATAGAACAAATAGAGTCTTAGAACAGATAAGATTTTAGTTAACTATGTCAAATCAAAACAGAAACAAAAACAACGCATGTATTCAGGGGCGTATCCAGGATTTTGAAAAGGAGGAGGTCCAACCCTAAAAGGGGGGGGGGGTCCGGACCTAATTTTTTGATAAAAATGGCCAAATTTGGGACAAAAATAGACGTAAATTTAAAAAATCTTGCAAAAAGGGGTGGGTCCGGACCCCCTGGACCACCCCCCTGGATACGCCCCTATGTATTATACGTGTGCTTAGAAGCAACTGCAGACGGACGGATCAATGTAGAAGTGAAGAGGTAAGCGGGGGGGGGGGCTCTGGGGGGCGATGCCCCCCTGAAGAAGCCAGAGCCCAAACTACGTTGAATTGTCTCAAGAAATTAATTTAGAGCACTCTGGAAATTCTTGCTACCGAATTTTTCGCCTGCGTATTTTGGTGCGTATTTTTGTTTTTGACTGCGTATTTTTAAGCGACTGCGTAAATACGCAGTATTTTACGCAAAAAACCGTGCCCCAAAGGAAGCTATGAACATAAACGACAGTCAGTAGGCGCGTACCCAGGGGGTGGGAGGGGGGCATGCCCCCCCCGGAATCGGGGACAAAAGAAAAATTTTTAATGAGTAGCAGCAGGGCGAATAAATATATATTTCGAAAAATTTTCGCCTGCGGCGATACTTTTCAACGAAAATATTTCAAAAAGCTCCAGATTTTGATTGAAAATTTCCACCAACTGTTTAGTTGTGGTAGAAATTTCAGAGCATTTTTGGCTTGCCCCCCCCTCCGAAATTTTTTTCTGGCTACGCTAGTGACAGTCACCCTGTAATTATCAGCAGATTTTGAGTTAAAATGCAAATGTTTGGGATTTTTTCAGAACTTGTGAACGAAATTTGGATTTTTGAGCTATTTTTTCAGGACAAAATCAAAATGTGTTAACAAACGGGGCACCCACCCCTATCAAGTGGGCAAAATCACCCATCTTTTCTAATATTTTTCAGATTGAACTTCTCGTTGTTCAAATTTATTTTATGATTACTTAATACTTACATATATACATTATTAAAAGTGAAACTGGAGAAAAGCAAACCTAGTCTACATTTGTTAAATTTGCAATATATATATAAATCATTATGGATTTGAAAAATTTAGTTTTTGACGAAAGTCTCGACAACGAATTTTATGGAGTCCTAATTATAAAACTTAAACTTAGCAAATCTTCAAAAAGGCAAAAACGGAACCAAACGACAGCGTAAACTAATAAGGACTTTTATGCGAACGCAACAGCACGCATAATCAAACAGCCATAAATTCTGTGAAAAGTTGGCAAAGTCTGAATTCCTTTTAGATCAAAACTACAAGCTAGAAAATAGAACAAATGCGTATAACAAAAAAATCTGATTCAGAAAATGACAATGTGCAGTGACAAAAGTAAACAGTAAGTAGACGTGCTTTTCATTGTAAAAAATAACTTGCTTAGCTTGAATTGAAATTTTTACAATTTGAACCTCCACAAACAGTCCGAGCTCCGGTGCTCAACAGCCCGCTCCGGTCGGAGCTCCGGAGCGGGCAAATTTTTCAGTGCACATCACTAATATATACATAAAATATAGATATAAAGGACATCTTTGAGCAGAAGGAGCAAAATTTTTCGGAAAAAATTAAAATTGTGTTTAAATTGGACAAATTTGCTCCTTCAGGTGATAATTTGACTGCTTTTTTGTGTTTTTAGAATTTTTGGGTTTTTTAAAAAAAGTGTGCGAAAACGCAGTAAAAAGCACAAAAAGCAATGCGACGCGAAATTTTTGCTTTTTCTTTCCTCGGGTTAATTTTTCTTTTAATTAATTTATTTAATCTCTGGTTAATTTCCGAATCCTGACGGGGCATGCGGCCGCATGCCCCGCATGCCCCCTGGCTGCGCCCCTGGTGGTGAGGTTGTAAAATCAAGAGAGGACTAGTCTTAAAAATGCTTAATATGGGGCTAGGTTCAAAAAAAGAAGAGGACTAGGTTGTGGGCGAATTAATATGGGCACAGCTTCGCCGAGCAACCCATATCCCATTGTCCTTCTGTCGTTTTAAAGGTTCCCTTTCCAGTAGTGTGCTCACTTATATAAGGAGCTTGATAAATGCCGTAGGCAATTTGTATGCAAAATTTTAGCCTTCCAGCTATCTCCAGCAGCTTGAACCAGGAACAGCTTCAACTTTGAACCAGTTGAACTAGATCTGGTCAGCCATGGGTTGCCTCAATGTCAAAAGTCCGCAAAAGCTTAAAAGTCGCCTCACCAAGGGCTTTCATTTGATACCAAACATGACCACTTTTGAAGACTTTCATTTTTGACCCACACCATACCCACTGTGGGTGGGGCACCCACCCACAGGTCGGTGGGTCCACTTTTCGTGGGTGGTATAATGACAAAAGTTGATCGCCTCGCCAAGGGCTTTCATTTGATACCCAACTTGACCACTTTTGAAGACTTTCATTTTTGACCCACACCGGACCCACCGTGGGTGGGGCACCCACCCACAGGTCGGTGGGGCCACTTTTCGTGGGTGGTATAATGACAAAAGTTGATCGCCTCGCCAAGGGCTTTCATTTGATACCCAACTTGACCACTTTTGAAGACTTTCATTTTTGACCCACACCGGACCCACCGTGGGTGGGGCACCCACCCACAGGTCGGTGGGGCCACTTTTCGTGGGTGGTATAATGACAAAAGTTGATCGCCTCGCCAAGGGCTTTCATTTGATACCCAACTTGACAACTTTTGAAGACTTTCATTTTTGACCCACACCGGACCCACTGTGGGTGGGGCACCCACCCACCGGTCGGTGGGGCCACTTTTCGTGGGTGGTATAATGACAAAAGTTGATCGCCTCGCCAAGGGCTTTCATTTGATACCCAACTTGACAACTTTTGAAGACTTTCATTTTTCACCCACACCGGACCCACTGTGGGTGGGCGCTGTGGGTCAGGGGTCACATCCACCGACCTCGGCAGTATGCTCATCGTTTTCCGCGACCCCGATTTACTATACGGTACATTTCACCGAAAGAATGGCCGTTGGCGAAATTGGCAAATTGGCGAAATTTAAAGAAAAAAATGGCCATATTAGCAAATTTAGCTACATTTGTGGACCTTAAGCTTGAGCATATGTTGCAACTAAATTTAAGCAAGCTCATATACCAACTCGTTCGCAAAAATTGGCTTTGAAAATTGAAAAAATTCCAAAGTTGCAGAAAAGTTCAAAAACGTTGGCGAAAAATTATGCTAGAGTTTATTTCGCGAACGAGTTGGTTCATGAGCTTAGTTGCAAAATATGCTTAAACGTAAGGTCCACAAATGTAGCTAAATTTGCTAAAATTGCCATTTTTTCTTGAAATTTCGCCAATTTGCCAATTTCGCCAACGGTCATTCTTTCGGTGAAATGTACCGTATATGGGTACCACCAAACGGCCGAAAAACGCCATTTTTAGTGACTTTGAGGCCATTTCTAGTAAAAGTGGGACTTATTAGAAACTTTTCGCCCAAACAGGCCAAAAAATGCAAAGTTTGGGCCTATCTCCTGAAAGCTACAGAGCGAAATTAAAAAATCCCCCTCGTTACTTTGAGCGCATAGTCCCAAATATTCAAATAAAATAAACCAAACCGATCTAGCTGCTAGCCTGTGAAAAAAAGTTGATTTCAACCGAAGTGCCAAAATAGCGAAAGTCCGACCTTGGGGCCTTGGCACAGAGCCAAAGTTGGCCGAGTGCCAAAATGACCTTCGTTTGGTAGCATGGGGGGATACTGTTTACCAACATATCATAGTAGCATTGGATCAAAATGCCCACATCGTTCCAACACTTCGCTAGAAAATGCACTTCCAATAAGCGTTATTAACCGACAAAAAAACACAACCGCACGGTAACTATCGCCTAGTGCAAAATTTCGAAGTTCGAATTTTAACCAAAAGTATGGTGATACTTGTAGTACTACTCGAGTACTTTACGATGGTAACCTTTTGACCCCTCCCGAACCTCTAATTAGCTGGCACCAGGCCAACACGGTCTCCAGGGGCCGCGCAGACGCCTTTACACGCATATTATGTAGGGGCGCTATCGCGCCCCTACATAATTTGTTTGTATATATATATATATATATATATATATATATATATATATATATATATATATAGATACTTTATGCATTACACTCGCTTATGAAACAGTATTTTTACTGTTTGTAGTCCCAGTTAGCATTATGGAAGCGCAAACGCAGTACATATATTCACGAGCGAAGCAATTATTCTTCATTTAGAAAATAATTATAAATTAATCAGAAAACAATTAGAAAACAATGAAAATAATATGAAAAATGAACCCATAGCAAGTTTTCAGAAAAAACAATTAGAAAACAATAGAACTATTTTAGAAAACAAGAAATTATTTAGAAAACAATTAGAAAATCGACATTTTTCTCCTGAAAACAATATGAAATCCAGGTTTTTTGAAAATCGGACCTGCGTAAATTTTGCGTATTTTTTGTTTTCGAGTGCGTATTTTTAATTTCGACTGCGTAAAATTACAAAAATCGCTTCTCAACGTTTTAAAAGCTATAAACGCATTTAGCGTCGAATTAACGCTGTTTCTAAGAGTTTTAAACAACGTTAAGAATTCAGCTCCAGTTTAAATTGCGTGCTCTCTTTGTGGTGTAAGAGAAGGAATTAATATATAGGTGACGAAAAATAGATAGCAGGGAGGGCTGGGGGGCGCAGCCCCCATAAGTTGAGGAAGATTTTTAAATCTCGGAGTAAATTTACTCTTAAAACTTTGAATTCTTTGGTTAGAACAGTTTAATAGGTATATAAGTCAATATTTAAGTTAGACAAATAGAGTTACTGTCCCTTGACTGAACACATATATATATACGTATACAAGATTTTAATTTATATGCGATAACAAATCAAATAGAAGAAAAGCATCGCATGGTACAACGTGGGCTTAGGCAGAAAGTACAAATCAAATGACGGAAGGAGAATCGAAGAGAGATGCGGGGAATTGGGGCGGGAAGCCCCAGAAGAAGCGAGCCCAAACTACGTTTATTGATTCCGTTTCTCAGGTTTTATCTTCTTCTTTCTCATTTATAAAGCAAACATAAAGTCATGTAAATATTTTTTAAAATAGCGTTGCAATATGCGTATAGATTTATATACGTAATATAGCGCGGCGGGAAATAAAAGCCCAAAATTTCGAATTTTGGCTATATATAACTTTTTACTAAGCGACAATTCGAAAATCTAACGATATATATATATATATATATATATATATATATATATATATATATACGTATGAGTCCTTGCGAAGAGCTTCAAAATGAGCCATAAAACATCTCTCTAACAGTTACGGTTGGTGAGAAATTTTCGACCAAACCAAGGGGAAAAACCCAATGCTGGAAAAACCCATCCGAAATTTTTGCTGGAAGCATGCCAGAACAGTTTTGATTGTATATACCATTCGAAAGAGCGGGTCATTTTTAGTACATCTGCAACTAAAATATCAATATTTTTGCAAAAATTCATGTCATATTGACTTTTGAAAATTTTGTATGTTTATATAACACGTGAACATAGCAAAATGTTGGAAATTTTTGAAATTTGCGTAATTTCAGCAGTTTAAGCGTCCTATCACATTAAAGCCAAACCATATAGCCATGGGGTGAAAAAATCCCACCCCCTTTTTGGGGGAAAAAACCCACCCGCCTCCTGGGTCATGGGTTGGAGATATGAGCTCCAAAACATAGCGTAGAAAGCGCGACTCTTTCTAACCTATGTATGCAAAGATCAAGTCATTTGGTTCACTCCTGCTTATTTTATGACATTTTGAAAATGACAACTACTTTTTGGTTCAACCATCCAAAAATTTACCAAAATTTTGGACCGATGTAACTTTTGACTGGGTTGGGTTAGAAAAGTTTTGCAAATATCTGCAATGATGGCAACTCTTCCTCTTTGCACACAGCCAAAATTAGACCGATCCGCTGTACCGTTAGTCTGGCACATTGCCAAACGTGGCGGGGAAAAACCCACTTTGGGGGGAAAAACCACACGAAACCCTTTTCTAGAAAACAATTAGAAAACTCAATGATAATGTTTTCTAATTATTTTCTTAATGTTTTCTGAAAATTTTCTAATTATTTTCTCATTGTTTTCTCAATGTTTTCTAATTATTTTCTAAACTGAAGGTGTCCATTTTCTAATTAATTTGTAGATTTTTTCTAATTAATTTCTCATTGTTTTCTAATTGATTTCATCACGGTGTTTTTGCGTAAAATACTGCGTATTTACGCAGTCGAGCTTAAAAATACGCAGTCAAAAACAAAAATACGCACCAAAATACGCAGCCGAAAAATTCGGTAGTAGGAATTTCTAGAGTGCTCTAAATTAATTTCTTGAGACAATTTACCGTAGTTTGGGCTCTGGCTTCTTCTGGGGGGCTTCCGCCCCCCCAGACCCCCCGCATCTCTCTTCGATTCTCCTTCCGTCTACATTTGATTTGTACTTTCTGCCTAAGCCCACGTTGTACCATGCGATGCTTTTCTTTCTATTTGATTTGATATCGCATATAAATTAAAATCTTGTATACGTATATATATATGTGTTCAATCAAGGGGACAGTAACTCTATTTGTCTAACCAAATATTGACTTATATACCTATTAAACTGTTCAAGCCAAAGAATTCAAAGTTTTAAGAGCAAATTTACTCCGAAATTTAAAATCTTCTTCAACTTCTGGGGGGCTGCGCCCCCCAGACCCCCTGCATATCTATTTTTCGTCACCTATATATTAATTCATACTCTTACACCACAAAGAGAGCACGCAATTTAAACTGGAGCTAAGATTCTTAACGTTGTTTAAAACTCTTAAAAACAGCGTTAATTCGACGCTAAATGCGTTTATAGCTTTTAAAACGTTGAGAAGCGATTTTTGTAATTTTACGCAGTCGAAATTAAAAATACGCACTCGAAAACAAAAATACGCAAAATTTACGCAGGTCCGATTTTCAAAAAACCCTGGATTTCATATTGTTTTCAGGAAAAAAATGTCGATTTTTCTAATTGTTTTCTAAATAATTTCTTGTTTTCTAAAATAGTTCTATTGTTTTCTAATTGTTTTCTGAAAACTTGCTATGGCTTCATTTTCATATTATTTCTCATTGTTTTCTAATTGTTTTCTAATTAATTTATAATTATTTTCTAAATGAAGAATAATTGCTTCGCTCATGAATATACGTACTGCGTTTGCGCTTCCATAATGCTAACTGGGACTACAAACAGTAAAAATACTGTTTCATAAGCGATGTAATGCATAAAAAGCCTCTATATATATATATATATATATATATATATATATATATATATATATATATATACAAACAAACAAATTATGTAGGGGCGCGATAGCGCCCACATAATATGCGTGTAAAGGCGTCTGCGCGACCCCTGGAGACCG